>JAJJWX010001985.1:6236165-6403110 GCA_023529315.1 Papaver bracteatum
CGTAATATTTACACATGTGATGTTCAATTCTGATATATTTCGTCCTCAATTCTTCCGAACGAGAAACACAAGTCTAACTCTGGTAATCTTTGAACATCTGATGTTCAATTCTGATATATTTTGTCTCCGATCATCCGAACGAGAAAATCAGGTCTAACTCTGGTAATCTTTGAACTTGTGATGTCCAATTCTGATATATTTCGTCTCCAGTTCATCCGAACAGGAAACTCGGGTCTAACTCTGGTAATCTTTGAACCTGTGATGTTCAATTCTGATATATTTCGTCTCCAGTTCATCTAGACGAGAAACTCGGGTCTAACTCTAGTAATATTTGAACCTGTGATGTTCAATTCTGATATATTTTGTCTTTAGATCATCCGAACGAGAAACATATGTCTAACTCTGGTAATCTTTGAACCTGTGATGTCCACTTCTAATATATTTCGTCTCCAGTTCATTGATAGACACATTTATGTGTCTGAATTGTCCTCAATGTATCTATTGTTTGTGCTTGATTTTTGTACTTATTTTGGTGTTTTTATGTGTGTATAGGAGTTTTTGGAGAAATACACCTGTGTGCAAAAAGTTGCTCAAAAAGTGCTATTTGGACCCCCGGAGAAAATTACTAAAGGCACCCTCACTTTGGATAAGGGGCACCTCAATTACTAAAGGGCACCCTCCTGATTTTCACATCCCAACTGTTGGATAAGGGCTGACCTTTTTCTTCATTTGAAATCAAATTTTGGCGGGAAAATATTCTTCACAGCTGCAGATAATTACGTAACATTCTGGAAGATTTTTGTACGAGATTTCCGGGGATTTCTTGTTCGATTAGGATTGGTATGGACATGTTAGAATAATACAGGGTTGGTAATCAAGTTACATTTAGAAATAAATAAGATTTTAACGTAATCTCCGGAAAACAGAGAAGTGGAAAGTTACGGATTTGCTTTGAATATTCTTGGAAGTTTCGTGCAGTTTAGGGAGGATATATTCTCTGGATTTGATACCATTGATTGAGAGAGATTTCTACAGCTCAGTCACGTGTGAGAAGAGAAGAAAAGAAGTCTCGTTGATTTGGAGGAGGAAAAATATTCACGGGATTTTCTGGTTTTAACCGAGGTTTTCATGTGGCTTCAAGTATTATAACTTCATCTGTGTCGTGAATATAGCGTTATGGAGTGTGTCATCACAAAGATAGCAGCGTGAAAGAGTTAAGTTAGGGAATTATTTACATGCATCCGCAGAAAAGGAAAGAAGAGTATACGGGAGTTATTGTGGAGATACATGGTGATTAAATCGAGAGACATCCACCTGTTGAGTATAAATAGGTGTTTGGGGATACACAAAGAGAGGGACGAAGAGATTGGGAGAATATAGAGCACGACAGAGTTGAAGAAATCAAGTTGCAGAGAATATTTTTCTGCTGCTGCTGTGAAGAACTCGAAGAACATAAGACTACCAGATACATTCGTTCATGGTACAAAAACTACGACAGTTAGATGAGGTTCGCAGTGCTACAACAACAACAATAGTATTCAATTATCGCTCTTTGTAACAGGGTTTTGCAACAATTATAAACGTTGCAAACACCCGATTTTCATCATTTTCTCTTCATTTCATCATTTGTACACCTCCTTTGAGCAATAATAATGATTTTTGAGCGTGTTTCCAACATGATGTGCTAGACCCATCCTCTGGGGCGACGGAGGAAGCTATCTTGCCAATGAAAAAGTGGTAATTCTTAATTATTTAATTTGTGCAATTTTTAATTATGATTAATTGCCTAGATTGAAAATAGATTTTATGATTTTTGTTAAACAATTGTATTTTATATTGATGGAATACGCTTGGCCTAGGGTTTCAAATATCCCATGCTTTGGATTAACATTTGTTGTTTCTAAAAAATCTACTTTTGCAATAGTTGAGAATCAAATTGAACGTGTGAAATTGCATGATTGTAATTAGTATCACTTTGGAATTGGTAAATAGCGGAATCCTAGCCCCAGTCTCTCCATAATTCTCACAACACTTTTAATTTTGAGTTTGTTATATTTTTGCTTTAAAATTAAGTCTAAAAATCTGCTTTCACAAGTTCTCAACGAACCTACTACTACAACATCATTGAAAATACCATCAAATTTTTGGCGCTGACGATGCGGACTTGTGTATAGATTTGTTTTTAGGTTTTATTTTTATTTTTATTCTTTTTGTTCTCTTTTACACCTTTGGTATTTTTTTTGATTCTTTTCAGATTTGGAGCGAAGCTACAAGGAAATAAAAAGTGCTATAAAAGGAAAGCATCGCCAAAGAAGGAAAGAAAAGGGGAGTCCAAGGAGTGAAGAAGATTTTGTAAATAATAATTTTATTTCCTTTTATTTTTAGAAACTGTAATTAGGAAAATATTTTTGTAATTTTTTTATTTTTGTAATTTTTTTATTCTTTATTTTTGGACTTTGGACTTTAAACTTTGGGACATTTTTTTAAACCCTACGGAAGGGTAGTTTCAAATATAAAATGCACAGGGAAGGACGGTGATTACGATATCACCTCGGCCCCTCGGGTTCGTACATGACATAGGAGTCGTGGCCCGAGTCGACTTCAACGGTTCATCTCCCATCTGGAACGGGAGGTAAGAATTCTAAACACCCACGAATCCCCTGTTAGTGGGTTTACTGGATGATTTTGTATGCATATATGTTGAGGTCTTGAATACGGCTGCTTTAATTTCCTAGTAAAGGGCAAGGACTGGCCATACAAGAAAAGGGTTCAGATTTCATCACCGTTCTCTTCTTTCCCGCCTTAGGAAAACGATACCAAATGCGAACCTAAGCTTAAAATTTTGACTAGAACGATACCAATAGAGTAACGAGCTTAATAGGAAAGTCATTCGAAAAATATTGGTTACTCTTTTAAGCATACTTCGAAGTTCATGATGGTTTCTGTGAGTTGAATGCGTGACTGCGCTGCCTTATAATGCGGTGAGTCCTTGGGTATCAAATCTCCACATAGCTTCCCTCGCCTCTATTCAACTTACTTAAACTCGAATTGATTCCAGATGGGTATGCTCAAATTATAACGAATTTCCTTTCGAAGGATTAGAAGCTGGTCTAGAAACAATCTAAGTGGAGCCATCATGCTTTTTGTTTGCTAGAAATCAGTAGGTTTGTTGTGGTCGAGTCAACCTTGTTTGTGTTTGTGTAGAATTCCCTTGCAGTTAGGATGTCGAACTGGTATTACAATAGCCAATACAACAAATATACGACTAATTTTAAAAATGGACATTACTTTGACCATAGTGTGAATAGTGGTTGGGAACGCCAATCTTTTGAAGGTTATGGCACATACCATGGTGAGCCCAATTACTATCCACATGCCCACCGGTCATACGAGAAAAATTCCTATAATTCCTCTTCTTTAGATGAAGCACGTAAGATACTTGAGTCAACATGTAAGTTACTTGAGTCGACACATAAGTTAGCGGACACAGATGACTTAGTTATGGATGAAAGAACTATAACGGTGAGTGAAACTTATTTAGAAGATAACCTCATGAAGTTATCTGAGTCAACATGTAATTTAACTGAGTCAACACGTGAGTATTCTGAGTCAACACGTAGGTTAGAGTTAGAGACGGAAGAAAGAATTGCTCGAATTTCTTTGAATTTCCAATACATTGCTTCTAAAATCATCCTTGAAAATTAGGAAAATTTCTATTTACATAATCAAAAGGATGAGGTTAGAATTGGAAGCAATACTTTAGATAAGGTTCGAGCATTTTCATGTTATTATGATTATGGTGAGGATAGTGTTGATGAAGAATTTGAAATATGTAGGCATAGTGATCAGGAATTTGTTACTCCACCTGAGCTTTACCATGATAACATTTCTAGTTCAAATCCAAATAATTTTAATAATTATTCACCTATTCGAAAGGACGAGGATTTGACTGGAGATGCGACTGTTTTAGACGGTGTAGTTCATGATCCTTTAGCCTGCAATACGTTGGATAATCCATTATTTGATGTGCCTATAAGTGAATCGGAGGAAGTAACTATGATTAACACCTTAGTTAATGAGCCTTTACTAGAAACTTTCACTGATAATCCTTTATATGATTGTGATGATGGTTTAGAGGAAAGAGTTTACCCTGAGAATACTGTTTTAGAGTCTAGTGAGTTAAAAACGCTAGTCTTAGAAGAAGATAAACTCGTACAGATAAGTGAGGTTGTTAATTGTAACTTAGAAGAATCAATTGACCATTTTCAAGAATCTGATAATCCAGAAATTAGGGAGATTGTGACTAGTCTATCTAAAGACACTGAAAACTCTAAGTTTGGGGGTGATCATCACTCTCCTAATGCCTTACCTTTAACTCTCAGAAAGTCCCCTCACTTAGGACTTGACATATGTGCCTCAACCATTTTACAAGATTATCTTCATACACTTTTTCCTGAACCTAGGTGTGTCCATAAAGAAGTCCAGTTGTTAGAAACCCATCCTCTGGTTGATGTGGTTAACCCAGGCTACGATACCATGATTGACTTTGTTTTCCCACCAAAAACCTTCCTTCCAATTGTGGGAACGTACAAGTTTCATATGTGTAAATTATTAAGTTTTGAGACTAAACCTAATTACTTTAGGAGATTAGGGTCGACACATTTGCTTAAGAATGACCACTACTGTGGTCAACTATGTGAGTCAAGTATGATTGACTTAGAGGATCCCCAGTTATTCAGGTTATTGTTATGTGCTTCTAAGTTCTTAATTGAGTATTTCCAGATTCTAGAACCTGATCTTCAGGATCCTGCCTTTGAGGAAATCTAGCCGATAAAAGCTTGTTATCTAGACCCAGTTATGGAACCTGAACCCAAACCACAACTATATATAGTTGTCTTAAACAAAAAAAAAATATAAGTCTTGGTATGTTATAGTCTCCTCTTCTTGTGGGTAACACTTTTTGATCCAGATGACCCACAGTTATTCCGGCTACTGCTATATGATTCTACGAGGTGACTAATTCCTCCAATGTCTGGATGAAGACTTTAAACTTAGCACTTCTTGGGAGGTATCCCAATATTCTTGAAACACGGTAATATCTTTCCTTACTTTTTTCTTCAAGTGGTAACAGTTTCCCCTTGTTCATGCTTTTAATTTCATCTTTAGAACATTGAGGACAATGTTAGATTTAAGTTTGGGGGTGAGGAAGAACTTTTTAGTTGCACTTTTGAAACTTCTAGCGTCACATGGTATCCGGTTAGCTAAGTTTACATATTGTTTCTCACCGAAAAGATAGAAATTGGAATGCTAGGGATAACAACCTATTGAGACATTAGAGAAAAAGACATTGAGATCCTTAAAATTCAGGAGAGAACTTGTTCCTTTTTAGAGGGTAGACGTGATGGACCTAACCATCCATGATGGAAAGGCAAGTAGGTCAGGAAATGCCAGAAAGACAAAGCAACCTCACAATGTAGTCTTAGATACTGGATTACGACTCTCTCTCAGTAGAAACTTATCATCATCAACAAGCGGAGCGACATCAAAATCTATGAAGAAAGTTGAAGACATTTAAGGTTTAGAAGCAACAATAGAAAAGAATAATTCAAAAATCAAAGTTAAAGACTTAGTTACAAGAAGTTATAAGAGCAAGAAAAAAAAACGATATAAGTTGTTGAAGTTCATGATACTAAGACATTACAAGTTGCGAAGATCCAAGCGTTAAAGTCCTTCTGTGATGGCCATATAAATTTTTGTCTTGTTATACTCTACAACAAAAAAAGAAAATGAAAATGAAAATGAAGAAAAAAAAATCATCATTACGTTCTTTTTTGTTCGATAAGGCCACAGGGAAGTAGAAATTTTTATGTCAAGCAAGAAATTGAAGAGAAGCGTTAATTGTCAAGGTTCTATGAGGTTCAAGAATTTATCATCAACAGTTGAAGACCGAAGAAGACGTTGTTTCTACTGATCTTTATGAGAGAGTCGAAGAAAGATACATTTGGTTACTTTGTTAGTCCGCTTTCAATCTGGCACAAGATCTTTCTAACACTGGTTCAACTCATCACACGTAATTATTCCAGTTGTGTAGCAGATGTCCCTCTCATATTTTTCTCTCTCCTAATCTTATCCAGCTGTAAATCAGCGAACGCATCTTACAATGTTTATCTAGATGTGTAGCGGATATCTCTTTATCTAGTAGTGTTGCGGATGTGTCTCCCCTTCAGCTTTAGAGATGGCACCTTTTCTTTGGCATTCATTTAATTCATCATGTGGTAAATTCATTTAATTCTTTATATGACTATTTGCATTAAATCAAAATTAGAAAAAAGATTTTTCTTAATTATTTGTCATTTCGTTTGATGGTTTATGCTTAGGATTAATTCTTTTGATATGCCATGCTTAAGATTTACAATTAATATTTTAAGAATCTACCTTAGGAAAAGAAATAGAGTCGAAATTCTTATTGAATGAGCTAAAATGGTTTAGAATAAATAGGTGAATCGCATGAATTTGAATATTTTGTGGAATCCTAGTCCTAGCACCTCTCGAACATTTTTATTATTTTGTAGATATTTGCTAGTTTTATAATTTAAATCTAAAAATCAATCTCAACATAGTCCGAGCGAACGACAACCTTACTACCACTTTCTACAACATTATTGATTCACATCATTCATCCGACCGGGAAACTCGGGTCTAACCCTAGTAATCTTTGAACATGTGATGTTCAATTCTAATATATTTTGTCTTTAGATCATCCGAACGAGAAAATCAGGTCTAACTCTAGTAATCTTTGAACCTATGATCTTCAATTATGATATATTTCGTCTCCAGTTCATCTAGACGAGAAACTCGCGTCTAACTCTAGTAATATCTGAACATGTGATGTTCAATTCTGATATATTTCTTCTTCAGTTCATCCGGACGAGAAACTCGGGTCTAACTCTGGTAATCTGTGAACCTGTGATGTTCAATTCTGACATATTTTGTCTTCAGATCATCCGAACGAGAAAATCAGGTCTAACTCTGGTAATCTTTGAACCTGTGATATCCAATTATGAAATATTTCGTCTCCAGTTCATCCGAATGGGAAACTCGGGTCTAACTCTAGTAATCTTTGAACCTGTGATGTTCAATTCTGATATATTTCGTCCTCAATTCATCCTAAAGAGAAACACAGGTCTAACTCTAGTAATCTTTGAATCTGGGATGTTCAAATCTGATATATTTTATCTTCAGTTCATCCGAATGAGAAACTCAGGTATAACTCTAGTAATCTATGAATTTGAGATGTTAAAAGCATCTAGATTTCAGTTCATCCGACTGAGAAATTCAGGTTTAACTCTAGTAATATCGGAACCTGAGATGTTGAAATCAGATATAATCCATCTTCAGTCCATCCGAATGAGAAACTCAGGTCTATCTCTATCAAACGGTGCTCGACCTATTATTAAAACCATTCGAACCATTCAATAATTTTCCTCTTTGACAAATGGCAGTAAGCTAACCATCAGATACTTGTGTGTATGAATTGAATTGGTGTCATAGAGGATGATCGTCTAGCTCTACCACACTTTAGTTGAGTTACATTACGTGTGCGAAATACGCAAACGAAAAATCCCATCCCTATATCTTCATCATTTGTTACTCGAGGTAACTATTAGGTTTTCTTATATAAAGTTATTATAGAAGAGAGAGAAAACCAGTCAACCTTATCTCTTTTTCATTTTCCTTCGCCTCTCACTCTTCATTTTCTCTGTGAACATGTAACCCTAAATCATATCTGTTTTGTGTCTATCTTACATTTTATAATGTTTCTGCAATAAACTGAAACGCGATCTGATCGAAGAAGAAGAAATTTTGTTTTTCTATTTCTATTTATACTTATTCTTAACAACAGCTAAGTGGATCTATGAACTCTTATGGTAGTTTCAATAGTTTTTTGTTTGATCGATTATGAGTTATTTTTGATGACATATTTCTAATCTTGTTTTTCTGTGTGATTTATTAGGTTTTTTTTCGAAGGAGAACGAGTAAAAGAGGAACCCTAAATTTATCAGCAAGAAGAGAATAAATCCTAGCCTTTAAGTTTCGAACCAAAATGAGTTCTTCTTCGTTTTTCTTGGGGAAGTTAATCCTTCAACTCAGGTAATGTTTTCTCAAAACCCATTTTTTTTTACAATTTGATTTGGCTTATTGATTTGATTTTGTGTTACTAGTATTAGATCTGGCTTATTGATTTGATTTTTACAATTTGATTTGGCTTAGATATAAATCTGAAGGAGTATAGATTTTCTGATGAATGGATAGTAGTCAAGTAGTAATTTTTTTTTTTTTTGGGTTGACTGAATCATTAAGATGAAAGCTATAGAATGTTGGACTCGTAGATCTAAATAACTACAGGTACGAACTCATAAATTTTGTGTTTTTTTTATCTTTATTTATGTTTTAGTAACCAATTTAAAATGATTTTGATTATTACTGTATGAGTTTATGTAGTTCTACCAAATTTATGTTGTCTTGAAAAGTTTTGCCAAATCAAATCCATGGTGTTGATGGTAGCATTAAGTTTTGGTGAAATAACATGAAGGCTTAAATGTTAAGAATATTTTTAAGGGACTCTTGTATGTAGTGTACGTATATTTCCTTGGTGAGAATTTGGATTTGTCTAAGAGAAGTTTGGATTTCTCTTATATGGCTTAAACACTTGAAGTACTAGTGCATAGAAAATAGTATAAAATCCTTAGTTTTGTGTAAGACTCATTTCATACATGGATTTTGTGTGTTAAAACGTTATCTTTCTAAGAGAAATGCAATTAGATATGTCTGCTTTAATTCCATAACCCTCTTATATTGGCATTTTGAAAATGGATTCTAAGGTTTGGGTATGTGTGAATGTTCTATTTTTCTTTGTGCAAGAGCATTTTATTTTTATGCACATAAAGTGTTTGTCCTATTGCCTCTATAAATTAATCTATATGCTTGCAGCGTATACCAAATGATTGTTGTGAACAAATCTTATTGAAATTATTGGTGATGTTCTCATATCTGTCACTTGGGATCAAGTGAGATTCAATTAGTTGTAAATAAAAGTCACTAATTAGAAGGGCTTGTACATATTTAGGAACATTGAAAATTAAGGGAAGTATAAAAATGAGTCTTACCACAGTCGTTTAAGGGAAGTATAAAAATGAGTCTTACCACAATCGTTTTTAAAGGGTTTTCCTTCTTTTTTAGTTTACTGTTTTCTGGTTTTTCCCTTAAGGAAATTTATGTTTTGTATTCCCTCTTGATAAGAGAAAGTGATGGTCACAAATATTTGTAGTTCCAAATTTTACTTTGAACTTTAGATTACTTTCAGTTCATTTTTTTTGTGTCCTGTGTTCACTTATAGTTTTTAGCTCTTCTTGAACTTGCATATTTTTTCTAGCCTGTTTGTATATACTGACATTGTTATCTGTAAGTGTCAGATCCATGTTATATCGGGCTTTTGGACATGTTATTTTCAACAGTCCAATTTCTGTAGCTTTGACTAATTCAAATAGGGTTAGCTTCAGAAACTTCGAAACTTCTGATTGTGATTTTGTAGGCAATGTGTTCTTTATAATCATTATGAACTTGTCATTTTATTTTTATTTTTCAGTGCAGGTCATTTCTGCATTGTTGGATTGTTTTTCCTTGTTGAGCTGGGATGAGCGAGATAAATATCTGATGTAAAGCTTCTTACTCGTCTTATCAGGGATTATAATGGATGAAATTGGTGAGATTATTGTATCATCTGTTTGTATATCCTGCATATTTCATTTGATTTTCTTTGCCACTGTCTGTTTGAAGAAATGACTGAAAGAAAGGGTAATGAAATCATATAGTCAATGAGCCTACACAGTTGGCTTTTTTTTTTTTGAAAATGTAACAATGGAATTGAATGCATGTACAATGTGCATCTAATTGGGTAGTAGAATGTTAGTACTTAGTTTTATGTTTGGTACTTCCTCATTTTCTAAAATGACATCCCTATTGATTGTTAATGAACCATTCCATGTAAAGTTATGCGTTGACATAATTAGAAACTTCGTCATCTCCAGTTGCATTTTAGGTTCAATTGAAAGTGTCCAGCCCATTCAAGCTATAACGAGAGCTATGAATTCTTTTGGTCGTGAATAGTAAAATTATCAAGTATTGTAATGATGAATTTGGTAGTATATCTCTAAAAATGTTATATATAAGTGTGGATGGTGGTGGGACGTTTAAGGCGCTTATGCTTTACCATAGGCAATTCAGTTGTTCTGCTTTTTTCCTTGAGAGTTCACGGAATTTCATTGCCATTCTCATTGTTTTGGTTTTGTTTATTAGTCATCGAATAGATAATGTTTTTGCGGCTTTTTTAGCAAACATTTTTTAGTTTGAGAGTAAAATAGAAAGACAGATTAACTATAAAGGATCAATGAGATAGATTGAAGTTATTTAGAGTAATTGAGAAAGAAAGAAGTAGCAATTGAAAGGTAAGAACTTTGGATATGGATCAATGGGGACATGGGGTTTATACAAACTTCTGAGATATGGTGGTTTGTATATATAATGGAGCTGCAATTTATACAAGCAGTCCTTGACTCACACAACTAGGCTCCTTAGAGAGGGTGGTGTAAGAGAAAGAGAGAGAGACGGGTCGTGTGGGTACGTATTCTACTTTTTTATAAGGTGACCCCAGACTAAACTATCATTTCTCATTGACATTCAACTTTTCGTAAAGCTTTTATGATTCCGGCGCCCCTTTGTGTTGCTATTTCATCGAGGTTAGCTTCTTTGGAACAATGCGGCGTTGTGAGATTTTCCTTATTTTAGATTAGTTTTCCATTTTAATCGATCATATCCATTGAAAAGAAAAGAGTCTAGGTAGGTTGTAATCATATATGTGTGGTCGTAGAGAAAAAGATAAATTTATAAAAGATATGGTCAGTAAACAGAGTGTGACGTAAATAAGTGTAGGATTTAATTTTAACATAGAGTAAAAATGTATGGAAGCTGTCATGTTTGGTCAAGTTCCTGTCACATGCTTACTTTTAATACAATTATGCTTACCATGCCCCTTAATCTCTTAACTTAGAACACCAAAGACCCCGGTGAAGCTAATTTTTACAAATATAACTACTCTTTGCTCTACACTCTTGGTCATGTTTCAACTTGTTAGGGAGACAACAATTCAATATCTTGTTGCCATGTCAGGGTTCTCCCTCACAAGGATTTATCCCATGAGACCACAGGTTGATATGATCACTGCTTAAGACTTGTAATATAGTGATTTTCTATCTCCCAAAATGTATAATACGATGAAATTTTTTTCAGGTAGTGCAAGCAATTACAAGTGCTTTTGATGATCCAAGAAGGTAGTTCGTCAAGAAGCTGCTAGGTGTCGCCATGCATGGTAAGATTTTATAGTCATTGTTTATTTGTTTTTATTTTATTTTATACGAATCCTAATGATGTATGAGCTTGTATCTTGTTAATCCTTAGTGTTGTTATTGACTCTTATCGACTATTTGACTGATATGTAGGGCATCTCTAGCATCAGGAAGTACTCGTTATTGAAGAACATATCTACAACATTTTTACAGTGCAAAGTCCTCGATGATAGATAAAGAGGATACCTAATAAGAAGTGAAGTATGGAGGATCGAGTAACTACTAATTACTGGCTCATGAACATCATACTAAAAGGAGGTAAGTCTTATCTTTCTGTGTTTGATCTCTAATCCTCTCAATTTCACCAGTTGTATTTCAGAATTCTGTTGTTTGCGTCATTAACTAATATCTTCAATTTTTATTGTTGGACAGGTCAGGAGTACTGGATGCCAATGCTGAAACTGGTGCAGCTAAAGAGAAAACTAGGTGCTTTTGTTCATGATCTTGGTTGTGCTCTTCAGGTATTTCTACTCCAAATCTTAGGTGTTTGAGCTTTAGAACTGAGCATCCAGCTGCTGAAGTAGATAGATACATTTGTCATGCATGTAACCTATATTGTTGTACTAACTAAGCAGCTGGATAGGATATTTTTTTTGTCTGAGAGTACTCATTGGAGACTCTTTCATTTACCTTGATCCTATAACTTAAAGTTTTTCTAATAAAATGCCAAAGTTGAGCTCTGGCAAGTGGGTTGAAAATTCTAAGCATGTTATATGATGAAGTGTTCTTAGAGTTTTTGAGCTTCCTTTGAATTTCATAAAATAAATTAGGATTCAAATAGTTTTTTAGATTTACGCACATTGATTTTTTTGACTCATGACCACTGAACTCATAATGTTGAACAGAAATAATGAACACCAACAACGGTCTTCTACATTCCCCTATTATTTATTCTCGGTGGTGCTATAGCATATTATTGTTCAGGATATTCCTTTTTTAGAAGTAGGTCCTGCTATATAATAGTAGTGAAGCAGCATTGTTGTTTGCGTCATTAACTAATATCTATGCTCAATTTTGTTGTTGGATAGGTCAGGAGTACTAGATGCCAATGATGAAACTGGTGCAGCTAAAGCGAAAACTAGGTGTTTTTTTTTCTTGATCTTGGTTTTTCTCTTTAGGTATTTCTAGTGACCATCCTTCATTTTCTCAATTTCACTTCCTTAAATTTCTAGTCAAATCTCAGGTGTTTGAGCTTTGGAGTTGAGCATCCAGCTGCTTAAGTACATAGATACATTTGTCATGCCTGTAACCTATATTCTTGTACCAACTAAGCAGTAAGAGGTTTTTTTGTTGTTGTTCGAGAGTACTTGAATAAGATTAAATTGTTTTTGGGTAGATTTCATAATGAATAGAAGTATTCCTTTGTATTGTGTTTCCGTAATGAATGTATGGATGGTATAATCTAGATAGTTTGCAGATTGAGATTGTGTAATAATGAATGAATGGAAGAATATGTACAGTTTGCAAGACTGAAAAAGAAGAAATTGATGTGGTGGTATTTCAGGCCTGTAAACTAAAAGTGCAGGTCTATGATAATGACCTGTATTGCATGCATGTAAACTTGAAGCCCAGGTCCATCAAAATGATCTGGGCTACCCTTTTTTTTATTGTAGCTGAAAGAATTATCACGGAGATAACTGTGACAATAATTGTGAAGTAAAACAACACGTGTCATCATTTTACTATTGTTACAAATGAGAGTAACAGTTTAATTGTTACAAAGTCCGTGACAAGAAGATGAAAGGTGACCTATGAGTATGTGTTATAAAACAATTGCAACATTAATATATGTTACTTTTATCGTGACAAAAAATTACACGTGTCGTCGAAACAATCGTTGCAAAGATTCAGTAACAATTATAGTCATTGTTGTATGTGTGGCTCTTCCAAACACGTGGCACGCAATTAATTGTTGTAAATAAGGAGTAACAGTTTAAACCAATACGATAAACGTTACTAATTTGACTCGTGTCGCTATCATAAAATTAGGTCAATTGTGACTATTAATTATTGTAACGGTTATTTTATGTGACTGTAATTGGCGAATGTCACAGATAAAACCGTTACAAAAGCGTTTCACGGTTATTTATGACGGCCTATTTTCAACAGGTTATAACCGTTACAAATCTCATCAGTAAAGGTTATAGCCTGTGACAAAATCCAGGAAATGGTGTAGTGATTATACCAATAATCATTCTCCATATTAATGAGTTTCTTGCATATGGTGTACTTATAGCTACATTTTTTTTTCACTTTCAGGACCAGATATCTTGCAAACATTATTGTAATTTCTAAAATTGACATACTTTTAACTATTACAAAAATTACCTCTTTCTCATCCACAGTATGATTTTCCTGTATAGTTAATTTTTTCTTTCTGCTAAAGTGAAAAAATTAATTTTCTTTTGAGATCGATTTCCATCTTCGCCATTGTTGTTGTTTTTTATGTTCAATTTTCTTCAAAATGTTTGCTCTATCGGATTCCCAGCATATTTGCTCATCCTTTATTTATGAGCTTCGCGAGAACTCATCAACTTATACATTGATAGTTCGGGGAGATTTTATGTTTCCTCAGTTGCAGCAACAACATGTTCAAACTTGGACGTCAAGCTTCTCAAGAATTTCCTTTTCTTCAATTGTACCTTTAGATCCTATAATATGATTTACATTACCGAAATATCTGGAGAAAAATACTTGAATGGATATGTTTCTTTCATCAACAAATTATCTAATTCTCTCCACAAATATAAATTTTTATGGAAAATCTTTGTGGAGCCATGAAAAGTTTACTGTAGAATTTCTCATGCTTCTTTGGATTTGTGGAATTTTAAATTATGGGTAAGATGTGTGTACTTAACCTTTGTTGGATGAAACATAATGGTTTAGAATCTTTCATTACGTTATCCTTATGCTCCTTTAATTAGTTATGTTGTAGTAAATGTTTCAATCTCTTCCGACGATTTTGGCCTATTACATCCATTTTCTATAAGTTCCTAAAAGGTATTATGCGATGAATTAGGTTTTTATTTGGAAAATGCATAAATGATGTAGGACATCGGTTATATATAGGATTTCAATTTTTGTTAGTAATTACTATAAATTGTATTTCTTATTTTAATATTGTATTTATATAATTGTTTGTGCACTCAATTCATTAAAGAATGTCGTGAAGAAAAATGAATCCAAAATGAAGTTTCAAGACAACAAGTGGTTGAAGTAAAAGGTGTAAATTTTTGAAGATTTATGTTACCAACAGTTGTGACGAATCAAGTGCAAAATTCCTTCTTCAATGGAAAGAAAAGTTTCATATATCATATTTCCTTCTTCAATGGCAAGAAAATATTTAATTTATAATTAATTAATTTTCAAGTTAGGTTAATTAGGCTTAGAGTTATACTCCCTCCGTCCCACTATTAAGTGACCTATTTGATTTTAGATTTTGTCCCACTAATAAGTGACCTATATCACTAAACAAGGAGATATTTCTAAAATTATCCTTTTAGTTAATTATAAAATATATAAGAAATATGCATAATTTGGAAGGATTAATTGGGGGATACTTTTATTAATCGGGGGATATGAAATAGTAATGTTACTGTTCATACCAGCATGGTTTTTCTACACAAAAATAAATAAATTACTATGCCGGTATGAACAGTAACAATACTATTCATATCCCCCAATTAATAAAAGTATCCCCCGATTGCATGTTCATAATTTGATAGGCATGTTTATATTCGTTACGTAGGTGTTTTAAATTGCTTTTTAATGGTATGAAGTTTGCGAACATCCGTGGAGTAGTTTGAGAGATAAATCATTTCTAAATTTCACTAGTTATTATCCATAAGGGTATAACTGTAAAAAATGCTTAAAAGTACTATTTTTCCTGTCTGCCTTAAAAATTGTGCAAACTTAAATTAGGTCACTTAATAGTGGGATGAAGGGAGCATTATTTTCTTATAAAAGGGGACCAGCCTATTGTATTTTAGATGACAATTAACAATATTCAATGAAAACATGAATTAATCCTTATTTTCAATAATTCGCGCTTCCGTTCTCCGTCAAGTGGCATCAAGATCATGTCCTCGATCCTCTTGTTATTTTCAGTATAATCTTCTTTATCCTTTCGTCTCTTGTACCTACTGAGATCTCCAAGTCTTTTCGTCTAATCTATCAACTATCCTTTTATTTTTCAGTTAAAAAAAAACAAAACAAAATAAATAAATAAATCATTGGCAATAGATGATTGCATCGACATGGCATCGGAGTTTCGTATTATTTTTCTAATGGTAGTTTAGTTTCCTTCTACCCGGGAGAGTATTCTAATGTGGCTTATTTTGAGATATTTAACTTAATTTTTAGAAAACCATGGTTTTATGACAATCTTGGTGGTGCCATTTATAATAAAGAAGCACATGGTTTTGATTTTATATATGACGATATACGTCATCATATATTGGGTTTGCCAATTACTTTTCCTTCATCCTCATATATTGAAGAACTATTATAACCATATCCAATACCAGAAAATCTTCCACAAATTCTGCCAACAACTTTATGAAAGCTTCAGTCAATAATTGTGTACTCATGTCGAGATCATATGCCAATCAAGGACTATACATCTATATCACGTTTTTCTCATGTGATAATTAGTCAATTTGTTCAAGGTTTTATGTTATCAGATATGTGGTGTGGAAAGTTGAATCACCAACATATATAATTATTTTATTCATTGGATAGGTCGTGTACAATATTTGATGAACTCGAAAGCGACTTGTTTTCAAGATGGAGGGCATGATGTAGGATATGTTATTCAATATTTTATCAATTCGGGACGAATTCTTTTCAAGATGGAGGACTGATGTAATTTTAGATAGTGGTAAGAAAGATGTCATTCACTTGGACTTAAATAGATTTATTTTAGACTTAATATATATACACAAGATTGTCACAATAATATCCAGAGGTACTGGGACTCCGGATTTCACCAATTCTTATATTCATGTGGTTCAACTATTAATTCTAGACAATTATAGCTTATAAGATAACAAATATTGACTCTTTCTTTGCCAAAAATAGATTTTATAAAGTATTAGATGTAAATCATAAGCATGATGCATCAAAAGTTCTTAGACTAAGCATACACCATCAGACAAAATCACAAATAATCAAGAAAAATCATAAATCAATTTAGAATAGTGCAAAAGTCATAAAAGAATTTAATAAAATTACCACATGCGTAAAGAATGGCTTCCTCCATTGCCCCAGTGTTGGGGTTTAGCTCATTGAGTTGAAAACATATTCAAAAGATTTTTCCATTGATCAAAAAGGTGTTTTATTGGCAAAAATATAATAGACAAAGATTGACAACAACTTATAGACGCTACTGAACACATTGTTACAATTGGGTGACTGTTACCGAGAAAAGATGACAGGCTTGTTATATGTTGTGATCTATTACTCTTCTTATTCGTCGCCTGAAACTGCAGGAACTGAGTTCTGTAACTTCTTTTTCTCTGACCTCAGCTCCAGTTGCTTCTCTGATATCCTCTGGTTCGACCCCAAAGTCTCTCGACCCCCCTCTCTGAGACTCAAAACAACTTATATATACTCTACAAGTCGAATAAATCTCAAGAATATCTCAAATATCTTTTTCTTCTCCCCACGGCCAAATTAAGACTTTTATTCCTTTCTTTTCTCTTACACGTCTTCTAAATTTGTCTAAACTCTTCTAAATCTGGTAATCAATCCTGGAAGAATCAAAACACAATATCCTCTCCAAACTTGCAAGTAACTTCTAACCTAACTGTCCCGAGAAACTTTCTTATTTCCCTGTTTGCCGAGAATCAATGTGGACCTCCATTTTTATCGATCAAAATCATCTTACCACCCTTGTTTCAATGTAACATGATCGAACATATGAAATTAAGAGAAAATATCTCTACCAAATACAATCCAAGGATCCAAACAAACCCGAGAAAACTTTTATCCCCTATGTTGTCGAGAAGCGATTATCGAGACAAATCTACACCATAAAATCACTTCTATCAGCCCTGTTCATCCCATTAGAGTCCAGCCAAATTGAAATATGAGATTGAATCTCAGTAAAAGTCGTCCGAAAAATCAAACCAAAAATCTAAACTTTGTTGTAGAAATTTCCCGCCTTTTTCTGCTTTTGAACGTGAAGGAGACAAGACATCCCATATCCAGTACTGGAGTGCCCCTTAGTAATTGAAGTGCCCCTTATCCAATCCGAGGGTCCGAATAGTAAGTATCCTCCAGGTGCCTTTATCAACTTTTCGAGAAGATTTCTCCAAACATGTTTATTTCTCCAAAAATACCTACAAAGGCATAAAATACCAAAATAAGTACAAAAATGGGTACTAACAATATAAAAAATTGAGACCAAAATAGACACATAAATGCGTCTATCACGGACATGATGTAAAACATCAGTTATATTTAGGACTTATATTTGTATTAGTAATTATTATTCATTTAGGTATTTCTTGTTTTAAGAATTTATTTATTTTCAGAAGTTATTTAATTTTAGAATTAACTTATTTTTCAAGTTAGGTTAACTAGGTTTAGAGTTATATTATTTTTCTATAAAAGGGAATGGTCTATTGTATTTTAGATGACAATTATAATTATTCAATGAAAACATGAGTTAGCCTCGGTTATCTCTCTTTTCTATCTTATATCTGTATTCCACACTTTTGTTCTTCGTCAATAAATCATAACTTTCACCTTCAAATATTGGATCAGTTTTAAACTTGAACGCATGTGTGCCTCCGATACCAAATTTGTTGGCGCAATGGAAAACAAATGTGAAAACATTAAAGATTTGAGTAACTCTTGTAACTTTAAGTTTGATTTTAATCTTTACTGTTGCTTGGTTACATCACTTACAACAAGCCAATTCATAGTAAATTACAATAGAAGAGTAAAGAATTGACACAACACTTGTAACGCTTCTATTAAGGGAAACATCTTATGAATTTTCCAATAGGAAATAATTATTGATTGTAATTTTAGATAACTCATGCATGAACTCCCTATAATTATAATTCCAAATTACCATATTTTTAACACGTTTTTCCTTAATAAAAAATAACTTGAATCAAGATCAAGCAAAACAATTAAATCAAGATCAATCATCCAAATTGAATCAAGATCATAAAAATTTCACTTTCATTTTTATTTTGAATAATAACGATGTAAGAGTGAACATCTCCAAATTGTTAGAGCACTGCACGGTCGATCTCACAAGTTTTGCCGTCTCAATCTTGTTGTCAATGTTATCTCCACGAAACTATATCTTGATTTCTAGTATACTTAAGTCAAGTCTCGGACTAGGATTAAAATTTGGTTGTCGAGTATCATACACACTGAATAACCCCCGAAGATTGGAGACTTAAGATCAAACGAAGATATTTGAAGAACTTTATCAACAAAGAGGTATGTGAAGATTGAACCATTCTATTTACTCATGAGTATTACCATTTTGTTTATATGGGACTATGTCTTATGACTTCTGGTATAGATTTAATAATGCAAAGTAGAAGTTTTGGGTCAAGCTTGTCTTGTTAAACATGTTGAAATATGATTCAAGCAATGGATGTTTATAGGTCCTTAACAATCTTATTTCAAAACAATTTATTATTCAAGATATGTTTGTGGATCATTTAAAAATTTCCCAATCAATGATATTCATATCTATGACAATTTGGAATGTGTCAAACATCAAAAAGAGAGTTTTCAGAACTACTGAAATCTGGACTCAGGGTAGGTACGCATACTTAGTATGCATATCATGGATATATGAAATTTCGGAATATAGGTAGGTACGCATACTGGAAACTAAGTTCATGAATAGATTTAGGGACTCATACACAGTACGCGTAACTTATCCATCTGAATTCGCGATCTGGTTTATAAGTATTGTACCCCTTTGCATACCTACCAAGTAAGAATTAATCAGATGCTCATGATCTATTTTCACAAATATGTTTAGCATTGTTATAACTCTCATGAACACCTATAAGATATATTTGATCACTAAAACATGTTGTCTATGTGCATCATTAATCAAGTCTTAAGTGTTTAAATGAACAAAATTATACTTATTAGTTATTTAGTAATACTTGTCATGACTATCATTATACACGGTTCCGGTACTATGGACCATAGTGTATATTGTTCTATGTAATTTTAGGAAAAACTTCTCACATGCTTACATGAAATCCTAACAAGAGTTTCATCTATACCAAGAAAGTGTTTCTTTGAATCTCAAGTTATCTTAGCTTGAATTCTATGCAACCCTAGTCTTGAAAGTATTTAAATAGAGATACTCAATCAACTAGGAAAATCAATTCCTAACACTTCTATCTCCTAGTTATTTGCTAGAGTCATTCTCTATGAATCTAGGTTTCCTTTCAGAAACATAATCAGGTTTACGACTTCAAAACTTCATTTATGGATTCGTGAAGCCAAGTCCGACTATATTTACCTTAGTAGTTCGTGTATCCTGATCTTATTTTTTTGTTATCAAGGTTTTAGTAATCTCTTTCAGGAACGAGATATACAAAAATCGCAAAGTTCTCTTCATATCAATCTTTGTGATTCCTCATGATAGAGGTTATTCTTGAGAGGAGGTCAAGAATGTATGATTCTCAGCTAAATGAGTGTAAATGTTCCATATTTGTGAGGTTTGCTAGCTTTGTCTATTCCAAACAAATTCTTATGCCTTGATCTATTCGATCTAAAGGGAAATCAAATAGGCTTATCTGTTAGAGCCAAATTGGTATCAAAAGTCTTCACTTAGGCTGAAGCAACTCTTAGGCTATAAATCATGTCAGCTAAGGGAATCAAATACGTAGAACCTTGATAGGTTCAAGAGACATAAGGAGCACGACTGCAGCTGAATTTCTTGGATGGTGAATTCAGTCGCAATTACATTCGAGTCCGAAGTTTGGTAGTAGGCTAGTGTCTGTAGTGGCTTAATACAGTTTGATGTACAAATATGGACGAGGTCCCGCGGTTTTTCTACAGATGCAGTTTTCCTCGTTAACAAAACTTTTAGTATTTTATGTTTTCCTTTTCCACATTATATTGTTTTAGATAAGTCCAAATTAGTTGTGATCATTAACAAGACTCGTTTTTATAGAATTCGTTGATAAGTGCATATTTCACATATATTTGGTGTTAATTCCATGCTAGTATTTGTTGGTTTTATTGCAAATTATTGTATATTACGGTTTTTTTCTCTTATCTGTGTTTTGTTAGGTAAATCATCTAAAAGAAGTGAATTTGCACTTAATTGTGCAAGGAAAGAAGCTAGCTACAAGTGGAGAAGGGCCAAAGACCAATTGGAAATCGTTCAAGTACAAGATTTCTACTTTTCATTTCGTATAGGACGAGAAGAGGAAGCCAATAGCGAAAGAACAGAGTCATTCTGAGTTCGTATGAAGAAGTTATGAGCAAAACACTTGGAAGACTAAAAGGGGTAGAATGGTCATTTTCCAGGACAAGTGCTATTGACACCCCACTGTGCATTAAGGGGCAGTCATTCTGATAAGGGGTGAACTGTTTAAAAGGGATTGCTAAAGGGAGTTCGGTCTTTTACTTAGGGGGAAGAAGGAATTTGAATATTGCTACAGGCACCCGACTATTTTACTCGGGCTGCCACCATCATCTTCTTCACCTCATGACCAACGCAGGAAGGATTGCAGTGATGAAGCTACACGATCTGCAGGGTTGCTTCCATGATGTAGATGGAAGTCGAGCAAGACAGGGAATGGAGATGGATGTCGTGGCTGAAAGAGAAGAATGAATGAAGAGTTGGAGCTCCGGCTTGAAGTTCGGTGTTACAGCTGATGATCGATGGACCGTGGTGTTGGGTAGAGATGGAAGGAGGCGGTGCTCGTAATGGATGATGAACGGAGATGCAGTTTCCATGAAGAAGAGATATATGTTGTGCCCGAGATGAACTTTACGGAGGAGGAGTCTGTGTATTACATGGCTTGGAAATTGATAGAGCCAAGGGTGGCAATAGTGACGAGTTTATGAGAAGGAATGATGAACTATTTGCCTGAGAAAGCAGAGAAGGACTCGAGCATTGCTGTTTATAATGACAACTACTGAATATGGGTTTTCTCGTTATGGTAGTTGATGAAGTTTAGCTCAAAAAGTTTAAGGCAATGGTGACTGGAAGTGGTGAGATGATTGAATAACGGTAAAACGACGAGGTAGAGAAATCTGAAGGTTTTCTTATTATGAAAAACTTGGGTTACAAAACCGGTTTCCCTGTGAATAAAATAGCTAGAGATAAAACAAATCTACACATAATAAATATCTTTCCTAACTAACAAATACATAACCATATATACAATATATCCAATAAATACATATCTCCTAATACTCCCCCTCAAGTTGGAGCATGGAGATCACGAATGCCCAACTTGCGAAGAAGCATCTCAAACTGAGGACGTCCAAGAGATTTGGTGAAGATATCTGCAAGCTGAGCGGTAGTTCAAACATGAGAAGTAACAATAGCACCGGACTGAATTTGGTCGCGCACATAATGACAATCAATCTCAATATGTTTGGTGCGTTCATGAAATACAAGATTAGCAGAAATATGAAGTGCGGATTGACTGTCACAGTAAAGGCGCATAGGATGAGAGTGAGACACACCTAGATATTTCAATAATGCCTTTATCCACGTGAGCTCACTACAAGTATGTGCCATGGAACGACACTCGGCTTCAGCAAAAGAATGAGATACCGTGTGTTTCTTCTTTGTCTTCCAAGATATATGTGAGCCTCCCAAAAAAATAAAGTAACCCGTAAGCGAACGACGACTAAGAGTGCAGGAGGCCCAATCAGAATCACAATAAGCAGTAAGTTGAAGAGCACTATCCTTACGTAAAACAATCCCTTGACCAGGATGGCCCTTTAGATAACGAAGAACTCAGAGAGCCGCTTCCCAGTGAGACACCCAAGGAGATTGCATAAATTGAGCCAATACATGCGCCGAGTAACACAATTCAGGACACGCAATAGTCAAATAAATAAAACGTCCAATAAGCCGACGATAATGAGATGAATCAGAATATAGGGGTCCATCATCAAGAGCTAAACGATGATGTTGATCAATGGGTGAAGAAGCTGGTTTAGCACCAAGAAGCCCAGTCTCAGACATAATATCCAAGGTGTATTTCCGTTGGGATAAAAACAAACCATCGGTTCCCCGAGACATTTCAATACCAAGAAAATACTTGAGATGACCCAGATCTTTCATATGAAAACACCGGCTCAAATATGCTTTAAAAGCAGTAATAGCAGCGAAATTATTCCCAGCAATAATTAAATCATCCACATAAACAAGTACGTTAATAGAATTCTCACCTCGTCGCAGGGTAAATAAAGAATAATCAGCATAAGACAGTACAAATCCAAAAGTTATAAGAGCACCTGCAAGCTTAGCAAATCGGTTACGAGGAGATTGACGAAGACCATACAAAGATTTATGAAGACGACACACTTTACCGGGAGAATTAGTCGAATATCCTGGAGGAAGTTGCATATATACTTCCTCATCAAGATCTCCATATAGAAAAGCATTGTGAACATCCATTTGATATAACTCCCAATCTTGAGCAACTGCGACTGCTAAAAATGTTCTAACTGAAACCATTTTAGCTACGGGAGCAAAAGTTTCATGATAATCCACACCTTCCACATGTCTATTACCGAGGACAACCAAGCAAGCTTTATACCGCTCAACAGTACCATCAGAATTATATTTAATTTTGTAAACCCATTTACAACCGATAGCCTTCTTCTATGGGGGAAGATCCGTAACAGATAACGTGCCATTCTTATCAAGAGCACTAATTTACTTAGACATTGCTACACTCCAAACAGGAAGGCGAACAGCCTCAGCATAACTGGTAGGTTCTTTAAGAGTAGTAATTGCCGCCAAAAAACGAGTATGATTAGCAGAAAAATTTGCACAAGACACATAATTAGTTATGTGATAAGGTGTACCTGAGGACATTGACGACTGAGTAAGGGAGGAGCTGGGGTATATTGATTCGATAGTATTACATACATAATCCCTTAACCGAGGAACTATTGAACGCACACTTCGTCTTACATCCGTGTCAGAAATATCACTGGGAGGTACGTCACTTTCTATAGCAGGTAATAAATAGTCTGATAACAAGGTGACAGAAGGTCGAATACTATCAGGTGAATTACCTTCTGACACATTTTGGGTAGCTACAGGCGAGACAAATTTTTCTAAAACATAACTAGGTGTCTCATCCCGTTCTGTGCAGCTTCTGATGACACATTCTCTTCCCGTCTCATCTTCACCTGTTGACATGTTCTCTTGATATAACTTATTTACTGAACTTGCACGTGAATTATCAATCGGCAATCCAATATCCAAGGCCCCACCCGAGGTCCTTTATGTCTCACAAGTGTCTGTCACATTCCGTGACTTTTGTATGCATGTTCCATTTACATTTCCAACCCTTTTTGTCACTTTCTGTGACCTTTTCAAGTTCTGAGAAGAACTCCCACCTATCACGTTATGTGAAGGTTTAGTAGATGAACAATCATTATATCATGAAGTTGCCGACCCACTATCATGTATCCCTTCTCCAGTACTGTCCCCCGAAGCTGCTGACACACCAGCAAACTTTTCTGTTCTTTTCACTGCTGTTGACACACATTCAGTACTTCCCTCGTTCACAGTGGCTGGTATTTGATGACTGTCGAACACCAAAATTGGTTGTTCTGCAGAAATAACTGACCAATTATTCACGCCAACTTCATTATTATCTTCATTAATATTATCCAACGAAACAACCGTGTAAGGAAATTTGTTTTCAAAGAAAACTACGTCACGAGACACAAAAAATTGCTTTGTTTCCAAATCAAATAACCGCCAACCCTTTTTCCCATAAGGATAACCAACAAAAATACATTTCCGACTTTTTGGATTAAACTTATTACGGTCACGAGGCACAACACTTGCATAGCACAAACATCCAAACACCCGAATAAGATTATAAATAGGAGGCTTCTTATGTAACAATTTATATGGACTTCTCCAATTGAGCAAGGGAGTAGGCGTGCGATTAATGATATAAGCAGAACTCAAGATACATTCACCCCAAAACCGAAGAGGTAAGTTGGCTTGAAATCGTAAAGCACGCGCCACATTCAATATATGACGATGTTTGCGTTCAACTCTCCCATTTTGTTGTGGCGTATCCACACATGAAGTTTGAAACTCTATACCATGTTTAATAAATAATTAAATTAATGGAAGAAATTCTGTACCATTGTCACTGCGCACCTTCTTTACCTTTCTATCAAATTGCGTTTTAGCCACAGCCCATAAATTCTGAAAATTTTGCACCACCTCAGTTTTATGTGCCATCAAATAAACCCAAACACAACGAGAATAATCTTCGACAATGGTAAGAAAATAATGTGCACCACAAGAAGATGGAGTACGATAAGGACCCCACACGTCACAATGAACTAAATCGAATAAGTTATCAGCTTTATTCTCACTAACAGGAAAAGTAGTCCAAGTTTTTTTAGATTTAAAACAAATATCACACGGTTCATTAAGAGATTTCTGACAATCAACTTTATTCAAAACCGGAAGTAAAGAAACAACCTTATTAGACGGATGACCTAAACGTCTATGCCACAAATAATAATCTTCTCCGGTAGATACTCGATTTGCAGTAATGAGCATTCCATTGTGGAAGATATAGACCCCGTCTCGTTCTTCACCAACACCAATCACCGTCCTTGTAGTACGATCATGTATCACACATAACTTATCAGTCAAAGTGACAATACATATTAAATCTTTAATTAAACATGCTAAAGAAATCAAATTGCAATGGAGATCTGGAACAAATAAAACATGGAATAATTTCATATTATTTTCAAGCACCACGGTGCCTTCACAAGGAGCATGAGAGTATGTTCCATTCAGAAGCTTTACGGAAGAAAAGCCTATTTTATGAGTCGTAAATAAAAATTCTTTACTTCCTGTCATATGTCGTGAAGCCCATGTATCCAGTATCCATTTACCAGAAAGCTTCTCTTTCTAATCATTATTCGAAGTTTTAAGTATTTCTACAATGGATTCCCATTGGGTTTCAGTAATAATATTAGTAAGACCATGTCGATCTTGTAATGATAGAAAACCTCCACCAAAATTAGTGGTTGTAATCGCTAAATTAGCTATAACAGTCATGTTGTAATCTTCAACACAAATTTCTGATTTTAAATTTAAAATGATTCAGTCTTTCCTGGCTCAGATGCCATGAAACGACGAGGTAGAGAAATCTGAAGGTTTTCTTATTATGAAAAACTTGGGTTACAAAACCGGTTTCCCTGTGAATAAAATAGCTAGAGATAAAACAAATCTACACATAATAAATATCTTTCCTAACTAACAAATACATAACCATATATACAATATATCCAATAAATACATATCTCCTAATAAACGGCGATGAAGCAAACTCAGGTAAACAGGCAGTGTTGCTTCTGTTGACAGTTGATCGAGAGAAAAAGCTTGCAGCTTGGTAGCAACGAGAGTTAGAGGAGATGCTTGGAAGTGATGAGTGCTGGAAAGGTTGGAGCTCGAATACATCAGAGAAAGTTTGGGTTGTGTTTGAGGCAGAGAGTAAGCTCGAAGCCGTTGGACCAAGTGCAACTTCCATGAAACTACCGGGGTCTGTTGGGTGCATGCATGTATGAGTTTCTACTGTGTTGGGTTGTTGGAGATTTAAGAGTTCAAGACTGCTAGGTAACTTGGGTCGGTACCCTAGTTAATAACTTGGGAGAGAATTCAGTCGAAAGAGAAGAGTTGGATAAGTTCCAGGAGCTAGAAAACAGCCAATGACTGGTGCTTTCGCCGTCGATTTTCAAGATAAATGGTGAAGATTAAAGCCTGGTTTAGGGTTTTAATCAGCTAAGGAGAGCTTGTAGGTTATCAGATTCGAATTTCCAGGGAATGAAAGCTATAAATAGAGGTCCGAATCACCACAGAAAGACATCTCCCTAACCCGAGTTCATGCACACAACCTGTTCGACAGAATTCCTGAAAGATAAAAGAGGTGTTCTACATCACAAGAAGAGAAGAAGATAGGAGCAAGGAATTAGGGTTTACCCCTTAGGGGGAAACCTTGGTATTTTGTAACGTATTCTCTTCTCATATTTCATATATTTTTTATGGGTTTTATTAAATCCATGTGTAACTAAATTTTATTGATTGAGGATGAATTCAATGTTCCGGGCGTGAAGCTCTATTGTTATACAAGTTGTTCGGAGTTTTAATCATCTAATCGTTTGTTTTCACTATTTCTAGGGTTTATGATTGATTAATTAGATTGTTTGGAGTGCACGCTGGATTAATCTTTTGATCATTCTATTGCTAGTAAAGGGTTAGGATATCCGTTTAATTGTTGAATAATCCTTACACAAGTAGAGGGATTCTGTTGAGCAATCGTGTGTGAAGACAACACCAGTAAGTGAACCGAGCGTACTGAGTTTAACTGCTGGGATCAAACCTAAATTCACAAAGCCTAAAGCATTTGGTTGAGTTACACCTTGTAAGCGTACCTCAAGGCGGCTCATTTGGATAGAATCCGGTGGCTAAGCATACCTGTTATCCGGTGATACTAGGAGTTTTGGGGATAGCTAAGCGTACCTGCAATCCTATGGTTGGTGATGAATGGTTCTAACGAAGATAGATAAGTATATTGATCTCAGCTATCGTTTGGTAACGACGAAGGATTCCTTGATCATCTATTTCCTTTTATTTAGTTATTTTTATTTATTTACCTTACTACAATCATCCCCCCTTTTGTCCTTTATTATTTTGATGAACTAAATAACCTATCAATTACACGCTCTTCGTGGGAACGATCTCTTACTACCGCTATATTATTATTTAATTAGTGGAAATATCTTTATTAATTTGTTGTGGTTACGACACGCATCATTAGTATCTTGAGAGATAGATAATAAGTTTCATACTTGGCAGAATTCAGATTCAATTATTTGGATACGACTAGACTGATCTTGGATATTTATTTTTAAGATCGTTAAAGTACTCTTCCATACAATCAAGTTCACAGATTTTATTGTCTTGACTTTCTGATTGTGAAGAGAACGAGATATGAACTATATATACATATTGTCAAGTATTTTTAAGTAGGTCTACTTGCAATTGTATTAGGTTTTGTCCATACAAGTTGTCAAACAAAAAAGTTAGTGATGTACTTGGTACCCTCTCCTTTTCACAAATTAGGGAACTTTGATCTTGCCTGATGGATTTTTTTATAAGAGTTGGGATCTGAAACCATTAAGATATAAAAACTAGGCCTCAAAGATTGGGTTTGCACATGTTAGATCTCTGAGCCAAGTTTAGAAGCATTTCCATGCTCTAGTTGTTGTTTTTTTTTTCTCAAATTTTTTTGCTGGTAACATTGTAGAAAAATAAATCAAAATTTATGAGAATCAAGAAAGTCTTGCTTACAGAGAAAAGATATAAAAATACCATTTGTGTTCATTAGATTATTTGTGGAGACTTTAGTTGATGGTACACTTGTACATGACTCGGGGAACTCCTATTGGTAGATTTACATTGGGCAGCAATACTTGATGATCAGACATTAGGATGACTTGCAAAAGAACTAGTTCACATTGTAATAACTTTTTGGAATTCTACAAAATCAAATTGTGCAACAAATAAAGCTAACCAAGCGAAACTCAAAGACTATTTACCGATGGAAGAAGGGCAAAAAGAAAAGTTGAAGGAATTCTAAGATTGGTAAAAGAAGTGTTTGAAGCTTAGCGAGTATAGTTGGAGAAACATACTAACTTAACAACTAAAACTTTCTCTGCAAATCCAAACGTGCCACAAACATTTGAAGATTTTTGTTATAGGGAAAGCTAAAATGGATGGGGGAAAGCTGACTTTTGGTCAAAAGAAGTTGACCAAGGATCAAAACGGTTGGAAATAAAAGCTTCTCTGCACTCCATCAATTTTCAATTACAGTTAAGCTTTTTACCCCGAGTACTTTTCTTTTTCATGAGTGAATACAACTTACTCTTCAACCTCCGTCTTAAATTTCATCAGCAAAAAACAAAAGAAACCTACGTGAAAATCATTCTTTTTTTTATACGTATAACTAAGTCTTCTTCTAATTCTCATTTTGGTTTTAAGAATGTCAATGATCAAATAATAATGGAGAGAAAATTAATCCTATTACAGTGCTTTGATGGTGTTGTTGATAGCTGTACCAACACCAACCATGATTCGTGTATGGATGGATATACATATATCTATATAAATACTTGATGAGTGTTGTGTTTAGTTTCTTTATTAAGATACAAAGTTGAACTATATTTGTACACATGATCGATCCACTGCGTAAAACTTGATGTAATCGTGGACTACCGGAAATCAGTGATTATTTACGATGTATAGGAAATCAAATGGTGTAGAAACCCTAATTATCAACAAAATAATTTACACCATACATCTTAATGTTTTCGAATACAACTTTATGTGGTATAAGAAGGTAGGATGATTATTAGATCAGTGGCAATGATAAGTTAATCAAGAAATTGTATTGAACTGTACCTATGTGATGGTGTTGTTAATGGTGAACGTGGTAAGGATCAAGAAAAGATAACTAAAAGTTAGGCTATTTCCCCCTTTATTGACTCCAAGTCAATCTAATGTGACTAAAAGTCAGCTTTCTCCCATCCATTCTAGCTTTCTCTATAACAAAAATCCATTTGAAATGCTTCTTGATTTTTCTGTAGCAGGTTTAGGTGTTAATCTTATGAATGTTTTTCCTAAGGGCTGTCGGGTTATTCCAATGTAGAGCTGTAGGATAAAGGATGTCCTAAGAGTAAGTTAATTTTTGTGTTTCAAAATTATCTTAATAGCTTTTCCACTATACAAAACCTCAATTACCTCAAATCTTGTTTTTATTTCCAAATATCTAACCTAGCCGGTTTCCACTAACATATTATTTTTTTAGTTTATTTAATTTGTTGGTAAAAATAAAAGATAATAATTGTATATGGAATACAGACACAAAATCAAAGTCACCTAGATTGATAAGGTTGACCTGGCAAATTTCCAATTTTTACAACCCACTAGGTCTATTTTCTAGGTTTTATAACCTATTAGGTTGGACCTAGTCACCTAGCCGACATTATTAGCGTTTCCAATATTTACAATTGGCTAGGTCTCACCTAGCCGATCTAAGATTTAGATTATTATTTTTATTTATTTTTGGGTAGAGCAACAAAACTAATTAGCCAAAGATGCTTTAATCAAGCAACTAGCAACAAAGAGGGGGATTTGGGAAGATGCACGTATATCTTAGACATTATGCTTTGCTTGCAACATATGAAGCGAGGTAGTGATCAGATAAATTAGCTATTCTCTTTGCAAAATTGTAGGTAATTGAGTTAAAAGGGTGAGACACCCTCTTGATTTCTTCAACCATTCTGAAAATTCTACAAGGAGTTTTTATCAAGTTCCCTTTGAAATATTTAACCATTATTTGATAGTCACCTTAGATTATGCAATTCTGAAACTGCATATGCTGGGCAAGATTAGTATAAAAGAGGAAGGTTATAGTCTGTGCCACTTGAGGTGTAGATTGGTGATGGATTGAGGAGGATACAACTACGAACTAATTATTGTGGTCCATTGCAACGTCAACTTTTCCAAGTTTGAAAGCCGACGTCCATATTGATTTTGATAACACAACCAGGCGAAGATGTCCACTCATGCGCAGTTAGTTCACCCAACAAATGTTGGGCTTAATTTTCTCAAAATGCAACCGATTTGTAGCACTCCATAGTGCCCAAAGAAAGCAAGCCCATGATAGAAAGTGAAACCATTATCCTGCAAGCTAAGCCAGAGAGAGGAAATTCCTAATTGTAAAAGAATCATCACTTGGAACTCTAAACGAAAGAGAGGAACCCGACGAAGAGTGTATCCTTGGTCAAATGAAAATATAAAAAGAGATGATCTATGCACTCTTCTGCTAGGCCAAAGAATTGGCAGTCAGCAGGAATACCTTCAACGAACTTTCCTGGCTTGTTTAGAGTGCCTACTCCATTATGTAACAGTCTCCATAAAAATATTTTAATCTTAGTGGAAATCAGATTCACCAACCAAAATTTGCTCCATGGAAAAAAAGTATCATTGAACCAAGATGATTCTCCATTGAGTTCAGTCATCATTTTAGAAAATGAAGGTGCTGTAAAAGCGTCATGTTTTGTCAGAGTTCAAATGAGTTTATCTTCTGAAGTGGAAGTATAAAGTGGAATCGAAAAAATTGTCCAACAACAAATAGATCAAACAGTTCATGAAATAGATTATGATTCCAATTGGGCTCATCAATAAAAATAAAATATTTCACAGTTTTAACGAAAGTTCAATCGATCGTCGGCTTAGGAGGAATATGACCTGGTAATGATGGTATCCATGGGTCAGACCACATCTTAATTTTTTTCTCCATTCCCCATTATCCATAAACATCCATTCTTAAAGAATTTTCAACTCTCCAACATTGCCAACCATTCATATGAGCATTTTTATGGCTTACTTGCAGTCCAGAAAGAAGCCTCTCTTAAGTATTTAGCTTGCAATAATTGTCCCCGAGGAGAAGAAGAATCAGACAACAACCTCTAAGCCAACTTCGCCACCAGCACCATATTTAATTGTTCTAATGATCTCAACTCCAAACCACCATGTTCTTTACTCACCGTAAACCAGTTCCAACTAACATAAGTACATTTTCCACTCTTCATGAGTGCGTCCCAACTAGCATATTCTATAAGGCATCTAGGCCATGACTAAAATACATAGATAAGGATAACTATACTTTGTTTACCGATGATCCAATTTTGTGTTATCATGTAGTCACCAAAATAAGGTGTATTGACCCCAAAATATCGTTCAATAACTTCAATCCTAGGTTTACCAAATTAAATTTGCCGGAAAAGAGGGATCAACACAGCACTTTCCAGCTTGCAGCCCAACCCAGATCCTCTTTGAATTTTACGAACCATTTAGAGCAGAAGATTTGAAAATTGCAATATTTACAAATTTATGAATCACAATGCAATTGTTATAAAATGATATTTGGCAAGTTTGTCATCTTAGTTTGCCAGAGACAAGTCGGGACGGCAACCTAGTTACAAAGTCCCTGCCCCAATTTTAGAAAATTCTCACCCATTTCGAATACCCTAGCAACTTTAAACTCATTTTTAGAATAAAAGTGCTCATACTCACTTTCAGATTGAGAAACTCCGTATCTTTTTTTTTTTTAATACGAAAGAATTTTTTTATTAAGATAATAAACTTAAGAGTTACTCGCAGATTCATCAGCCACTAGAGCATCATCTAACCAAGTGGGCTACTATGCTGCCATTCATGTATGTTTGTAAAGGATAAAGCTTCTTTCACAATTACATCTGCGACATTATTCCCTTCACGATGGACAAAGCTACAAGTCCACGTGCTAAAACTATTAAGTAAAAATATTGCATCTCCAATAATGTTTGCATTAGTCCACTTGACTGCTCATTTTCTCCCATTTATCGCATTTACTACTCCCTGACAGTTTCCTTCCAGGTGAAGATGTGCAATGTCTTTACTTTTTTCCCAAGATATAGCTTCAAGAGCATCCAATGCCTCTGCTTGTTCTGTAACTAGTGCCCTTGTGCAATGTCCCCTAGCTCCATAGCTTGTACCTGCAAAATCTCGACAAATCAGTCCAATCCATGTGAGTTTGTTATGCTTACGCCATGCTGCATCAAAATTCACTTTGCTGATGTTACTCCTGGTTTGGTCCATTTTCTTGGATGATTATCAAGCAGCACTCTTGCACTTTTGTTTTGGGATTGAGATCCCTGAACTCTGAGCCAATCAACCATGTGATTTTTAACTAGGATAACAATATCCTTAGTTTTAACCTGCCCCAGTTCAAAAACAACACTGCATCTAATTTTCCAAGTATGCCACATTGTGAAACAAATGCAGTACAGTTGGGAAGTGTTAGATGGCCTATTATTGTAGTCTTTATCAAACCAAGATTTCATCTATTGATGAATATCTTTCCCTAAATTAATTGAGCACAGTTATAGTCAATATTTGTGAGGATAGTTGTAAAAACATTACACTCAACAAAATGATGTTGATGAGATTCCACATGATTCCTACACAGAGGACAAACATCTTGGGTATGGCTAGAATATCTAGAGATCTTATCCCTAGTTGGAAGGCATTGGTGAAGGAATTTCCATAGAAAATGGTGAACTTTAATAGGTAGGTTAGTCTTCCAAACAGCTTTCCAAACAATCATATCACTATTGGAAAGTTTGGTTTTTGTAGAATCTTAGATAGCTCTATATGCAGTTTTAGTGGATAAAATACCAGTACTAACAGGTTTCCACATAATAGAATCTTTACCATGATTAGGGATTCTAATTTCCTGAATAGAAACAACTGTATCTCTATCAAAAAGAGCAACAAGAGTGTCATTTTTCCAGGTTCTAGTGGTATCATCTATCAAGTCTGAAACTTTACTTATACCTACAGAAAAAAAAAAAGATTTTGGAGGACCATTCATGCTAGGAATCCAGTTGTCTTTCTAGATTGATATTTGAGTACCATCTCCTATTTGCCAGCAATAAAATTTTCTAATGATGCCTATGCCATCACATATACCTTTCCAAATCCAAGAACCATGTCTAGAAATAGTACAATTAAGAGGATTTAGACCATTGAAAAATTTATGCCTAAGGAGAGTTGATAGGTGTCTAAAACACCTAATTTTATATCTAGTATTTACGCTTTCTTTGCTATTATCCTTATGAATTGCATCTCTTATGTTTACTTTTGAGTTTTATAGGTGTTTTGGAGTCATTAGAGAAAAAGAAGAAGAAATGAGCTACTTGGAGCGAAAATGACAATCATGGGTAGTCAGCCATTAATCATAGGCCTAAATAACACTATCTCAGAAATTTCTACACTCTATAGAAGAATTGGACTACAATTTGTCATTAGACTTCACATAGGCAGTCACACATGTGCATTCAAGATGGAGAGAAATTAGGTCTCTAAAGAAACCAAATTGAGAATCTTCAATTCACTAGCAGAAACATGAAATGAGAGTGAAAACCAATTGTCGGAGGATTAAAAGACTTGTTGAGGTCACTGCTATCCACGACCAAATACTCATCTGCCAAGACGGTTAGGTCAGGAAAGGGAAGGTTAATTGCTCGGGCTGTGGTAGTTTTGTACAGAACAATTGAAATAATAACTGAACTTGAAATTCACTTTCTAATGGTGGAGATTGAGGATGGTTTTGAAAGCTCAAGAAGAACACAAAAAAGATGGGTTTTGGCCGAGAGAGAAAGTAAGTTGTGAAGGTGTCTTATTGTTGAAAATAAGTGGAAGAATGGAAGGATTGCAATTGTTCTAAGAGCTCCATCTGTAACAGAGAATATAAAGGAAAAAAATCAAATATTTCTAGACTGATTCCGTGAATGATTATATGGATTTTTGAGAGTATTCCGACAGCAACAAGGAGGAGGAAGACAAACAAGGTTGTTGCTGATTATTGGAGTTTGAATTTAAAACAGCAAGAGAGGATGGTGTTGACTGCCTTGTTCTTAGGCTCACAAATGATGTATGATTTGCAGCTCCTATAGGATTAAGAGTATGGGCTGTGTATAAATGAGAAATTGCAGGAATTGGAGAGCTGAAGGAGATGGTTTCTCAACATACAACAACACCATCAGGTTGCGTATATCAACTGTTCAACAGAAAAGCTGAACCACCAGCTTAATACCACCTAGTTTGCAGCAGTTACAATGGGGATTGTTTGAGTCTTGAATTGAGGAGCACAAGGTGGAGTTATCGGCAGTCCATATAAAGGAAGGAAAGATGCAGTTTTGATGTGTGAGTGCATCTATGAGCCATGGTTTTGTATGGATAAGGACTTTGAATTGGTGGTGATGCTATTTTAGGAGTTGTTGTTGCCGTGGCTTGATGCTTATGTCCTTGGAAGTGACGGATCTGATAGTATTGGTACTAGTGATGCTGTATTGCATATTTAGAGCTGGTGATGCTGTATTGCAGATTTAGAGCTGGTATCGATGCTGTCTGAATCACAGCTAAAGTTAAGAGAATGAGTTGGTGTTATCAGGCAGAGTTGGTTGCAGGGAATAGAGAAAGAGCTGCACTGAAGTGATGTTGTGATTGGGTTCAGTTTGATTATGGCAATGAAGATTGCGAAGCTGGTTATGAGATTGGGTTTAGGTTGAAATAGATGTTGGTTGTGGCCATGAGTGTTACGATGCTGCAAATGGAGATATGGGTGTGTTGCAGGGGAGTTGTAGTGGAGTAGTCTTGGTGGTGGCAGTGGCTAGGATGGCTTGGTGGAGCTGTTGAAGTGCTGTAACAGTGTGTTTGGTTATGCAGTTGAGCTAGAAAGCAAATTGTTACAGTGAAATTGCAGGCATGAACTGTTGCTGCTTATTGTGGGTACTGAGTTGCAGATGGAAAGGGAAAGTAGGTATTTCTACTGTGGTTGTAGGTGAACTAGTGGCGGTAATGGATAGAGTTGGATCTGACCTGCAATGAACAGATGGGTTAGCTGCTATTGAAGCAACAGAAGAGAAGAGGAAGTTCTTGGAGCCGAAATAAGGCAGTGGCATGGAAGAATTGATGCCAGGAATTAAGGGAATTGAAGCTGCAGCGAGATGGAGTTGCTGATACGGGCTTGTGCTGCAAGATATGAGTAGAGAAGTGTGTGAGTTAGAACTAATGCAGTGCTGTGTCAGGTGGAATGAGCTACAACTGCAGGTGATGTTGCAGGTGAACTAGATAAGAGATTTGGTTGAGCTGAGAAGTTTGGGAAGAGGTTGTGCACATGAGTCAGGTGGTGCTAAGACAGTAAAGTTGCAGCTGGTGGTGATTGAACTATGGACTGGGTTTTGTAGCTGCAAGGACTGGAGATGTAAGAACTGGGAAGTATGGCGATGACATTGGCCTGAAACCAATGCTGCAGAAATTGCGTGAAAAGTGAGGGAGAATGGTCAGCTGGAGGTACTAGTTCCGGTTGCCGGATTTCAGAAGTTAAAGTATGAATTGCAATATTTCCGTGAATCGCGAAGGGGGTATGTGTTGGATACAAGAGTTGGCGGCCGGATATATGAGCTACATGGCACGCTTTTGGGTACGTTTTCGCAAGAAATAATAAATGGGGTTAGTTGGTTTTTTGTGAATGTATGAACTAAAGAGAAGGAGAGATGAGCTACTGGAAGTGTAGATTTTCCTGGTGACAGTTTCTAATGGCTCAGTGGCCGGAGATAGTTTTCCGTTGCAAATTCCGGTGACCGGATTCCGGTGATGATGTCATCAATTCCGGCAACCAGTTTTGGACCCAAAAATTCCAGAGACATATTTCTCACACATGGGCTTGGTGGACTAATAGATGGACGTGGACTTGAAGATTATGAAGACTTAAACTAATTTTGGAAAGTATCCTTTTGGGAGAAAAGCATATAAATAGAAAAGTCTTTTTTCTAAAATAGATATCTCCATTAGGGAGGCTTCTACTTTTGTTCTAGGGTTTAGAAACATGATAGGTTTTCTCTTCCTTCTTGTTATGAACTCCTTGAGAATGAGTACTTAATTTAATTATTGGTTATGGAATAATTGGATTTCACAAAATATGCTTTTTGATATGATAAATTAGTTTTGTATCCATACTTTATCGTTTACGATTCATCGTTTATATTGTTATATGATTTGAATGCTTGTTTGGTCGAGTCTAGAATCGATTGAGTTTGTTTTCATCTCTATTGCTAGATTAAGGTTTGTTATACGTAAAAGTGATAGATTTCTGAATACAAGTAGCATGAATATGGTTATAGCTTGTAGTGATGCATCCTTATGATCATATGTGAACCATAACCTTTGTTAAATTGAATTAGTGCGCTTTCCACGTTCGATTTCTTTGATTGGCCTGATTTCATTGAACTTAATGCATCTAGGGAATTAAACTTGATTAGTGCTTTTGCACGTTAGGTTGTTCTCTTAGATAGAACTCATACTCGCATCTTTTAATGTGTTTATTGACGATAAGAGGGAATTAGCGGGATATTCTTGCGATCAAGGTATTCTAGGGCTTTTGATAAAAGTTGAGATTAAAAATCAATTCTAGTTATTGTTAAAAAAGCATGTTAGTGAATGAAGATGAATCCTTAACCAATATCTCTTCTATTTGATTTGTTTGCTTATTTATTTCTTTGCTTTTATTTTTACTTTACAAAAATCAGAAAATCCCCCGTGTTATTTATAGGAAACCAAAACAAACGACAACCTAGACCTCTCTGTGGGAACGATCCTTTCTTACCATTGCTATATTTATATTTTGAGTAGTGAGAAAGTGTAATTTATTTTTGACGCCTACGAAAACGATCAAATTTTGGCGCCTTTGCCGGGGAGGCAACGGTTGTCACTTGTTTTTGGTTTCTTATTTTTGTTTTTAGTTTTGTTTCTTATTTTTGTTTTTCTTATTTTCTGGTTTTTAACCATAGTTTTGAGAACTCTTGTTTCAGGTACCAATTTCTATGGACGGAGCATATTGGAACAATGGGTACGGTTATCAACCTCAACAACAATATGACAACTATCACCCTTATGGGGAGTACAATCAAAACCAATCCTTTGGTTATGATCAATACTCAACATACCCTTTTAGTTACTCTCATACATTCCAACCTTCTTACGGTGGGTATGTAAGTGAGCAACCACAAAGAGGGGAAAATAGTTGTGATTCTCTTAATATTTCTTCTAGTTTGGTAGATGAAATGCAACAATTTACGGTCAGGATGGAGTCCGTTTGTAGACAACCAAGCATGGAACCAGTTTCATCGACTGAATCTGCTCATAGTATGTTTTGCCCAATTTCTGATCATAGTTATGATCATTCACCCATTCAAAGGGAAGATAATTGGCTTAGCAATACTGAAGTAAGTAATTGTACTTTTTATTTGTCGAACGAGCTTTACCAACAAATGGAATGCTATTTTCAAAATTTGAATGGATCACTCCAAGAGCTTCAAAAAGGTGTTTCCAATTTAAGACAAGGGATTGAAGAATGCAAAGAGGACATGCAAAATTCTGCGAAAGACCAATCTTTGGGAAGTGGTAGCCAATCTTATGTTAACTATGATAGTGACGATGACTATGAAAGTACATCGCTTGAACCAATTTATGGTGACATCCCCGAGGAGTGTACAATGGAGTCTTTTGTGATCAAGGTGAAGTTGAAAAGGAATATGATGACACTAGTGTAGCTTACTCAAGCATTGATCATTATAATGATCAAGAACCTATTCAAAAGGTAGAGATTGAGGATGATGCAATGAGTGTTCTAAAAAAGTTCCTTATGGTGAGACTTGAATCCGCAGTGGAGTATGTACCTTACAACAAAGAGGAGTATGTTGAGAATGTTACCGTTATGACCAATATTGTGGAAGACCTAATTGAGCTTGCATATGATTGTAATGATGTTGTTGATGCCGAGATTTTGGTTAAGGCAGAAACGGACGAAGAATGGTTGCAAGGTTTAATCGAGGACCATGATTTACAAGAGGTGAATAATTCACTTGAGTTTTTCAAGGATGAAGAAGATTCTGTGATACAAGAGATTGTGCAAGGTTTGTCTAACCCTTTGCATATTGATTCTTCTCCTTTACCTCTTATTGGTTTGAATGTATGTGCTTCGAGAATATTGTAGAATGACTTTGTTTCTCGATATCCTCCATTAGAGATACTTGATTCTCATACTATGCATGTTTGTGAACAAGAAACCATAGAAGTCCCTGATTCCTATATTCTTTATACACTTCCAAGTGTGGACAGGAATAAGTGTGGGGGAAATTCTTATCGGTTAATAGCTTCAATTCTGTTTTCTTGTACTAATATTTGTGTGAAGCTAGTGTTTGCAAAACAGGTGCTATGGGTGGATCCCCAACTTTTCCGATTATTGGTGTATGGGGAATTCAACTTGCACGTCGGGCTGACGGCTTTAAACCAAGCGCTAAATGGGAGGCAACCCACTGGTTTTGTGTATCTATCTCTATATTTTTATTTATTTTTAATTCTTTTATCTTTATTTTCTTATTTTGGATATTTGCATATCAAAACTCCAACTTTTAGAGATTTTTGAACAATTTAGAATAGACACTAGCCTTTCTAAGTAGATCAAATTTTTTCTTAACAATGAGGTGTATATATTGGCTGAGTTGGGATTAGATGCCAACTAAATAGCTTGTTTAGTGTTTATTCTCTATTGTTCAAAATAGCTATGAGTTGGAGTATCCGTTTTTTATGATGCATTTTATTTTCATATTGTGTATATATATCATGTTATGAATTTCCCATATTAAACTTTACTTTGATTGACTAAAGTTTACATTGAGGACAATGTAAAGTTTAAGTGTGGGGGAGTGTTCTCATATAGAGTTTTTAGCCTTGTTAGTTTTCCCTTGTGTTCATAAAAAAAAAAAACACTCTGAAACCTAGAAACATGTGCCTTTAGGATGACACTATCAATCTAAATGGATGGAACCATCTTGGATGGAGGAGTTGAGGAACCCATTAACTAAAAGGGACATAATTATTCGAATGATAGAAAAAATATGATAGTTGTTACCATATCTCGGAATATCACCATATCACGTTCTTTTTTTTATTTTTCCATATTTATCTATTGTTATCTAAGTGATTTGGTGGGTCACTAAACATCGAATTGTTATTACTGCTAGGATGTAATAGAGTGATTGAGTTGCTAAAAAAAAAAAAAAAAAAGAGACCGACCAATTAGACCAAACGGAATAAAAAAGACACTTGGATAGAAGTATGTGTGAAACGTTGTCCCTGTCTCCGTCGCCTAAACAAGCGTGGAATGCAGGATCCAAGGCAACTATCACATACTTGCTAACAAAGAAGCATGCGCTTGGATTCAAAAGATCTAATCATGTTGTCGGAAAAAAAAAGTGAAAAAATATATATTATTATTGTGTTGAATAAAGTCGACTCTTGGTTCCCTTGTATATGCCAGTTGAGTTGATATAAAATTAAGATTGTTGACCATTGGTTCCCTTGTATATGCCAGTATGTTGACACTAGAATTCAGACAAGTAGCTCAATCTAATAGGATGCATAGGTTCATCTTGGCGGTGACCTTCAGATAGATATGGGAAACACCGATCACTTGTTAACATTCGCAAACATCTACCTCCATATCCATCTTCTTAATCTTTTCATTGTGATTATGGCTAGTTAGATTCTGAGTATTGTGGTTTGTTCGACTTTCTAAGAAAAACTTTATTTACTTATATATGAATTGAATTTGAATCAGGGTACCTCCTCAAATATCCAATTTGGATTCGTTCATAGATTTGTCACAAGTAGTTGGAGTTTGAAATATAGGTTTTGTAGGTAGACCTCTTGTAAACCTTCACGAGACTATAACTCTTCCACTAGGGACACCTAGGGGTTTAAAGGATTGTTATTTATGCTAAAAGTAACCGTAATCTCGACGACACGGAGTTGTATGTATGTTTTAGAATTATTTTGTTTGATTTGCTCGAGGACTAGCAAAGTATAAGTGTGGGGGAATTTGATAGGTGTCTAAAACACCTAATTTTATATCTAGTATTTACGCTTTCTTTGCTATTATCCTTATGAATTGCATCTCTTATGTTTACTTTTGAGTTTTATAGGTGTTTTGGAGTCATTAGAGCAAAAGAAGAAGAAATGAGCTATTTGGAGCGAAAATGGAAATCATGGGTAGTCAGCAATTTATCATGGGCCTAAATAACACTATATCATAAATTTCTACACTCTATAAAAGAATTGGACTTCAGTTTGTCAGTAGACTTCACATAGGCAGTCACACATGTGCATTCAAGATGGAGAGAAATTAGGTCTCTAAAGAAACCAAATCGAGAATCTTCAATTCACTAGCAGAAACATGAAATGAGAGTGAAAACCAATTAGCAGAGGATTCAAAGACTTATTGCGGTCACTGCTAGCCAAGACCAAATACTCATCTGCCAAGACGGTTAGGTCAGGAAAGGGAAGGTTAATGGCTCGGGCTGTGGTAGTTTTGTACAGAACAATTGAAATAATAACTGAACTTGAAATTCACTTTCTAATGGTGGAGATTGAGGATGGTTTTGAGAGCTCAATAAGAACACAAAAAATATGGGTTTTGGCCGAGAGATAAAGTAAGTTGTGAAGGTGTCTTATTGTTGAAAATAAGTGGAAGAATGGAAGGATTGAAATTGTTCTAAGAGCTCCATTTGTAACAGAGAATACAAAGGAAAAAAATCAAATATTTATAGACTGATTCCGTGAATGATTATATGGATTTTTGAGAGTATTCCGAAAGCAACAAGGAGGAGGAAGACAAACAAGGTTGTTGCTGATTATTGGAGTTTGAATTTACAACAACAAGAGAGGATGGTGTTGACTGCCTTGTTCTTAGGCTCACAAATGATGTATGATTTGCAGCTCCTATAGGATTAAGAGTATGGGCTGTGTATAAATGAGAAATTGCAGGAATTGGAGAGCTGAAGGAGATGGTTTCTCAACATACAACAACACCATCAGGTTGCGTATATCAAATGTTCGACAGAAAAGCTGAACCACCAGCTTAATACCACCTAGTTTGCAGCAGTTACAATGGGGATTGTCTGAGTCTCGAATTGAGGAGCACAAGGTGGAGTTATCGGCAGTCCAGATAGAGGAAGGAAAGATGCAGTTTTGCTGTGTGAGTGCAGCTATGAGCCATGGTTTTGTATGGCTAAGGACTTTGAATTGGTGGTGATGCTATTTTGGGAGTTGTTGTTGCCGTGGATTGATGCTTATGTACCTGGAAGTGACGGAGCTGATAGTATTGGTACTAGTGATGTTGTATTGCATATTTAGAGCTGGTATCGATCTTGTCTGAATCACAACTGAAGTTAATAGAATGAGTTGGTGTTCTCAGGCAGAGTTGGTTGCAGGGAATAGAGAAAGAGCTACAGTGAAGTGATGCTGTGATTGGGTTCAGTTTGATTATGGCAATGAAGATTGCGAAGCTGGTTATGAGATTGGGTTTAGGTTGAAATAGATGTTGGTTGTGGCCATGAGTGTTACGATGCTGCAAATGGAGATATGGGTGTGTTGCAGGGGAGCTATAATGGAGTAGTCTTGGTGGTGGCAGTGTCTAGGATGGCTTGGTGGAGCTGTTGAAGTGCTGTAACAGTGTGTTTGGTTATGCAATTGAGCTAGAAAGCTGATTGTTACATGTGAAATTGAAGGAATGAACTGTTGCTCCTTATTGTGGGTACTGAGTTGTAGATGGAAATTTCAAGTAGGTATTGCTACTGTGGTTGTAGGTGAACTGGTGGAGGTAATGGACAGAGTTGGAGCTAACCTACAATGAACAAAGGGGTTAGCTGCTATTGAAGCAACAATAGAGAATAGGAAGTTCTTGGAGCCGAAATGAGGCAGTGGCAAGGAAGAATTGAAGCCATGAATTAAGGGAATTGAAGCTACAGCGGGATGAAGTTTCTGAGACGGGCTTGTGCTGCAAGATATGAGTAGATAAATGTGTGAGTTAGAACTAATACAGTGTTGTGTCAGGTGGAATGAGCTACAACTGCAGGTGATGTTGCAGGTGAACTAGATAAGAGATTTGGTTGAGCTGAGAAGTTTGGGAAGAGTTTTTGCACATGAGTCAGGTGGTGCAAAGACAGTAAAGTTGCAGCTGGTGGTGATTGAATTATGGAATGGGTTTTGTAGTTGTAAGGAATGGAGCTGTAAGAACTGGGAAGTATGGCGGTGACATTGTCTTGAAACCAATGCAGCAGAAATTGCGCGAAAAGTGAGGGAGAATGGTCAGCTGGAGGTACTAGTTCCGGTTGCCGGATTTCAGAAGTTAAAGTATGAATTGCAATATTTCAGTGAATCGCGAAGGGGGTATGTTTTGGATACAAAATTTGGCGGCCGGATATATGAGCTACATGGCACGCTTTTGGGTACGTTTTCGCAAGAAATAAGGAATTGGGTTAGTTGGTTTTTTGTGAATGTATGAACTAAAGAGAAGGAGAGATGAGATACTGGAAGTGTAGATTTGCGTGGTGACAGTTTCTAATGGCTCAGGGGCCGGAGATAGTTTTCCGGTGCAAATTCCAGTGACCGGTGACCGACGATGACGTCATCAATTCCGGCGACCAGTTTTGGACCCAAAAAATCCAGATACCTATTTCTCACACATGGGCTTGGTGGACTAGTAGATGGACGTGGACTTGAATATTATGAAGACTTAACCTAATTTTGGAAAGTATCCTTTTGGGAGAAAAGCATATAAATATAAAAGTCTTTTTCTAAAACAAATATCTCCATTAGGGAGGCTTCTACTTTTGTTCTAGAGTTTAAAAACATGATAGGTTTTCTCTTCCTTCTTGTTATGAACTCCTTGAGCATGAGTACTTAATTTAATTATTGGTTATGGAATAATTGAATTTCACAAAATATGCTTTTTGATATGATAAATTAGTTTTGTCTCCATACTTTATCGTTTATGATTCATCGTTTATATTGTTATATGATTTGAATGCTTGTTTGGTCGAGTCTAGAATCGATTGAGTTTGTTTTCATCTGTGTAGTTGCAGGAATTCCCACACTACACCCTATTCAAGAATTTATCAATATTTATGACATAATTTGAAGATTAAAGACACTTTTTCATTAATATGATCTTAAGGAATTTTACAGAAATCAAGAACACAGAACAGTTGATAAAGATTTTATCTCTCCTAAAAAACCTTCCTAGCCCTCAAAAATTCATCTCTATCTCTGGAACTATTCATTTCCTTTATATAGGTATTTACATAATGGATTACAGCTCATGACAGCTCATTTATAGTTAAGATTCCATTTAATTACGGATCTGGGTTCTTGCGATAAATTGCAGTTAGCACCGCCTTATTCATTCGCAAGTCTTATTGGTTCGTCACAAAAATGTCACACTTTACTCATGTTTCTGTCGTTTTCATCTGATGTGTCATTCCTTACGTCACTCTGAGACATGTCGCAAAATATCATTGATGTGTCGCAGAATATCATTGGTGTATCGCAGAACTATTGTTTATTTCGCAACAATATTTTTGTGACAATATTCTGATCCTACATCTTGCCTCTTCTCATATCTTTTCTGTGAAGGAGATAAAGATCATGAGAATTTAAGTTTCTTGATTTGCCGCAACTCCTTACTTTTTACCCGATAAAGTTCCATATTTTACGTTTTACCATTGGCACGTGTCAATCTTTACTTTTTTACCGATCAACCCGGTTACCCATCCTTCATCTATAAATAGATGTCCCACTCGAGGAAAGATTTTCTTTCATCTTCTCTCTTTTCTTCAACTTCTTTCTTTTTCGTCTGCAATTTTTTCTTTCCTAATATCCTTCCTGCTGCTGCTCTAATGGAGACTCAAAGGTATGTTCTTATGTTGAACCTTATTTTGTTCATGTTTCATCATTTCTATCGCCTGATTTTCTTTGTAATCCCCATATTCTATATTATCTTTTTCAGTAACACTACTTCTCATATTAAGATTACTGTCAAAAACCCTAACCCTAAAGTTTCTCAAAAAAGGCGTGTTGGAAAGGCGAAAAGATCTGAGAATGATAAGGTAGTAAGAAACACTTATTTCTTTGAAATAACAATATTGTTGCCTCTGTTTCTTATCTACATTATTATTCGCAGAGTGAAGAAAATATTTCTAGATCTCTTAAGCGTTCTCGTCAAATTAAAGCACTTCCAGATGAAGTGGATATTCTTGATTTCTTGCCTGCAGACCCTGTTCCTCCGCAAGATAAATCTTTTGCTTCTCCTCGCGTAAATTCTAATATTAACACCACTACTACTTCTTCATCAATTCCAAATGAACCTATTGATGATAATATTTCCATCAATATTTCAAGAGTTGCGATGGATGAATCTTTAATAGATGAAACTAAAGTGAATGAATCAGCATCCAATGAGCTTGCGATTAATGAAACTGTGGTGAATGAAACCATGGTAAATAAAACTGCGTTGAATGAAGCCGTGATGAATTAAGTTGCGGTGAAGGAGGTTGCGGTGAATGAAGCCGTGATGAATGAAGTTGCGATGAAGAATGTTGCGGTGAATGAGACTGTAACTGCGACTAACCAAGTTCCTTATTCCACCCCTAGTACCGCGAGTGATTCTAATCTTCAAGTTATTGTCGCCAAAGCTTCTTCCTCTACTTCTCTTCCTTCTTCTCAAGAAATATCAACAGGGGTCGAAGATGCTTTTCAAATATTATCTGAAGTTTTGAATGATGCTATGAAATCTTCTACAGACCCTGCGAGACAAGATATTTGTATGATTCTAAGAAAGCATCTTGGATCCTGCGGTTCTTCGTCTAAGCTAACTGCTTTAGAAAGTGAAATTGAAACTTTGAAGAAAAATCTTCAAGCAAAAACTTTAGAATGTGAACTTCTCGATCATAAGTTTCGCAATTCTGAATTAGACTGCGAAAATCTTCGCAGCAGAAATGATGATCTGAAAGGTACAACTTTCTTGCCTCTGTTTTTGCCTCAATAATCCTTTGTTTTCTATGTACTCAATTTTTCTTTATTTATTTGTTGACGCATATTTAGCCTCAAAACATAACCAATTATTGAAGATACTTGAATGGGAAACAATCTCTGATGAGGCCCACATTTGGAAAGAGTCTTGGAAGAATCAATTTGATAGATTGAATACTCTTCACACATATTCAATTGACGAGATAAATAATCTTAAGAATGAGAATAATCATCTAATTTGTGAACGAGATCGCCTAAGTAATGAAGCCACTCAACTTTTATATTCGCTAAATCGGACTAATTTGAGGGTGGAATCTTTATTAGATGAAAACAAAACCTTATCTCAAGAGAAACGTAGCTTTGTGAGTAAAACAATGGTTTATTCGCAGCAATTGAGTAATCTTCAAAAGCTGTGTGATAACCAAAAGCAATCTCTTCGTGTATTGAAAGATGAACTTAAAAAGATAACCGAATCATCTGCCGCTGAACAAGAGACTTATAAAAGGTAGATTAGCTCTGAGCGTAAAAGTCAACATTCTCAAAGATGAGATGACTATGCTCTACTGAAGAACTCCCATTCCTCCTTAAAAGAAGAAAATACTCATCTTCTTTCTAAAGAAAAAAGTATAAAATCTCGTTTGAAAGGTAAAGTTGGTGATACTTTCGATGATACCATGAATCAATGGAATAATTGCTTCCTTAACATAATTCAAACTTTATCCTCGCAATAGGAAGGTAGTCATTTTGACTGCCTCGTCTATTTAATTATTTCATTGTATTTTCCCATCTTATTTCTTGCGAAAATTCCATCTAATATGTGATTTTTCTTCTGCAGAATCTGAGAAGCACCTTCAAGCTTCAATCTTTGATCTGTCTATGAGGTTGGCCAAACTTCGCAAAAAGAACACTGCGCTTTCTAACTCTCGCAACAGAGCTTTAAGAATATTTGACTTTCTTGAATATTTCAAAGATATAGAGATCAGAAACCGGGAAAAGAATTGCCTCCGTAAGGCGCATTTAGGCGCTGAGGTTCTCATAAACAATGTTCCATTCTCTCATTCTTTACCTCCTATGAAGATCAAACCCTTAGAGATAGATAATAACGAAGTCCCTCATCTCATAGATGAAGATATAAATTATTCAAGTAATGAAGAAGATTTTTCTGAGGATGAACAAAACCCACCTAAAGAAATAGAAGAAGAAGAAAACCTTCTCAATGATGGAGAATATCAAGAAAATCCTCATAAAGAATCAGAAGAACATAATTCTCCTCACAAAACAATCACTGGTGATGGAGAAACCCAAACTGAAAAAGGTGTCGCTGATGAAGATAATAGTAGCGAACAAGAATGATAAAATTAAGGAAGAATATTCTCTGGAGTTTTATATTCTTGCGAAGTATCTTGTTCTTTTCCTTGTCCTGCAAATGATTGTAATTTCTGAATCTCTTTTGCGAAACATTGCAGTTTTTGTAACCCCATCATCTTCTTCTAATTATATATTTTTATTAATCTGAATCCAATCTTCATAAATTCTTGTAACTTGATTATCTTCTTTTTTATTATTTTAATTCTTCTCAAGGAAGATAATGAAATATTGTTTTATAATCCCCATATTTTCCCCTCATAATTTTCCTTGTGAAGTATTGAATTTGTTACCCTTGTAAGAAATCCCATACTTGCCTCTTGTTATCAATCTGCAATATGATAAATGAATTATCGCAATCAACGCTGCGAAAAATTTGTTATATGCTTTGCATATATAACCTCTCTTGTGGTCTTATTTCGACTTCCTAGTTAAAGGTCTTATTATGCCACTTTTATGCGACAAGATCACATGGATTCTTACTTTTACATTGATCTTGTAATAATCCATTGATCTTGCCTTATCATTTAATTTTAATCTTTGCGACAATATGATAAATCTAAGCCTTCTTGTGAGATTAATCTCTCTTTGCTTTTTAAGACTTATGACTTTGTCGTCTTTTCGATGAAATCGCAGGACGTCTTTGCGATTTATATCCTATTATTATTGATTTCATTTATCTCATATTTTGATCTTATCGCAAAAACCCATTGATCTCATATTAACATTTCTCTTTAGGCTTTTTGGCCAGTCACGCGGCAATATGACGGGCCTAAATATTCTTGCGAATATAAAGTCCCATGACATTCAATATGTCGACGGGCCTAAATATTCTTGCGAATATAAAGTCCCATGATATTGCCGTCTTTTTTGATACACATCTCCCTAATGGAGGGTATCACCCTTATATCTCCCCCCCGGTTGCCCCTTCAATGATTATACATCGTCCATACAAGACTAGCACTTACCCATCCGGTTCTGCCAACAACCAGTTGTTTTCGCAGCCTTGTCCTTTATGACTTATATGGCTTATAGTTACAATACTGCACCCTAAGTGGGGTTTTATTTGGGCCGAAGACATCGTAAGCCAAGACTTGCCGTGGATGGCCAGGGTAGGTTCATCCATCCCGGGCACCCACAGCTCAACCGTGTACCTCGGCGCCTTGATCATACTTTGCATTCCTTAGGAGAAACTCTCGGGCGCCCAACCAGGGTATAACCTTATATAGTTGGGAATCCAAGTTATCTCTCCCGGATGGATTTTCTATAATCCCAAATCTCCATGACTAGGTTCCAGCAGCGGTATAGCCTTTCCCATATCCATGCAAAGAGATACCCCCCTTATGACGAACTTTAAGGATATTGCCTCTTACGGAATAGAATCCGCGAACTAAGGTGTACGCCATAAAAGTTCGTCCCATTCTTATATGTTTTTAGGCAATTTTCGCCCGTCTTATGCATTTGCATTAAAATTCTTAATTATTTCGCAAATTATTGCGGAAAATAGCTTTTATATTTATCCAACTTTGTTCTTGCAAAACATCTCTTTTATTTTCTCACAATTTCTTGCGTGTAATCCATTCATTCTAGTCTTTCAAACCTTTATTGATAATATTTTCTTAGATATTGTCTATTCCATGGTCTGCCAAGTCTTTGACCCATGTCTCTTCCTTATGGATCCATTAATTTATATGCTCCACTTCCAACTATTTCTTTGATGATATATGGTCCGTCCCATTTTTTCGCTAATTTTCCTCCATTTTCTCGCTGATATTCTGGTGTTTCTCGCAGAACTAGATCTCCAACTTGGAACTCACGCTTCTTTACTCGTTTATTATATTCACGAGCTAATCTGCGATGGTAGTTTTCCATATGTTGTAATGCCTTTTCTCTCTTCTCTTATACCTCATCAAGTTTGTCTAGAATCATATCAGCACTAAGATTCTTTTCCCAAGCTTCTCTTTTTGTTGTAGGAATAGCAACTTCTGTTGGTAATAATGCCTCAACCCCATATGTTAAACAAAAAGGAGATTCCCCAGTTGCTTCTCTTCGTGTTGTATTATAAGCCCAAACTGCATTATGAACTTGTTGACACCACGTTCTATGATGCCCTTCTAACTTCTTTTTGAGAATATCTGCGATTGTTTTGTTAGTTGCTTCAGCTTGACCATTGGCATGTGGGTATAAAGGAGTCGATTTTCCGCACTTTATCTTGAATGCATTAAGTAACATCTCTATATTTTGTCCTTCAAATTGTTTTCCATTATCTGACACCAAATGCGCTGGAATTCCGAATCTGCAAATGATATTTTCAAATATAAATGTGAAAATGTCCTTATCACGAATATGCTGTATTGATTTAACTTCCGCCCATTTTTTGAAGTAATCTGTTGCAACAATTAAGTATCTCTTTTGCCCTGTTCCCGGCACAAATGGTCCCACAATATCTAAACCCCATTTTCCAAATGGCCAAACATTTTTTGAGGATGTTAATGTTTCACCTGGTGCATGCATTCTTTTTGCAAATCTCTGACATTCCTCGCAACTTCTTGATAAATTCTTCGCATCTTCATGCATATATGGCCAATAATAACCTTGCATTTTAGTTATGTATGCTAAAGATCTTCCGCCGCTGTGATTACCAGCATCCCCACTATGTAACATTTTTAATATTTGCTTTCCTTCTTCTTGTGTCAAACATCTAAGGGAAGGCCCATTTAAAGATCTTCGATATAATACCCCATCTCTTAACTCATAATTTGTTGCTCTAGTTTTTAATTTATGTGCTTCTAATCTGTTCCTTGGAATCTCCCCCCCTTGCTAGATATGCGTGAATTTCCGCACGCTAATCTGCGATAATTCAACTTGATTCTTCGCCATTATTTTCTACTACCATTGCCTCAGCTTCCTCTTCTTCTTCTTTATTAATTGATGGTGCTATGAGTGTTTGTATTTTTATATTTCTCGCAGTCGAATCTACCATCATACTTGAAATATGCCTCCATTTGAGTTTTGGAATTTTCGCAGATAATTCTTCAACAAGTTTCTTATATTTTTTCAAATATATATCGTTAGTTGCATATTCCCCTTCAATTTGGCGGATAATCAACTGTGAATCACTGGTAACTCTTGCATTCTCCACCTTCATTTCTATCGCAAATCTTAGAGCATGTACTACATCCTCATATTCTGTCTCATTATTGGTAGATTCAAATTCTAGTCGAAATGCAAATGCCATTTTTGCGCCTTCTGGCGAAATAAAAATGACTCCCACTCCATTTCCTTCTCCATTGGATGATCCATCTACTAATATCTCCCACCTATTTGGTTCTGTTAAAAGATCTCTAGGATCCCCATATTCTTCTTCTATATCCATCATGTCTTCTACATCTTCATCATCCTCCAAAGGAAATTCTGCGACAATTTGAGATTTTGGCGAAGATAAAATTGCATATTGGATCTCAAAGTGCCCCACTTGTGTGTTCCATATTTCGAATCTGCATGATCTTTTTGAATTTTTCATTACTGACTCGATTGGTACTTTTGTTAGTACTTTGATTTTATGCGCTTGGAAATATATGCGAAGCTTAGAAGCAGCATAAACTAATGCCAAAATTAGCTTTTCAATCTTTGAATAATTTTTCTCCGCAGCATTAAATGTTTTACTGATGTAGTAAATAGGTTTTTCAACTCCTGCGTCATTTCACAAAAGTACTGCGCTTAAAGCATGTGGAGTTGTCGCAAGATATATCAGCAATTCTTCTCCTGGTTCAGCCTTCTGTAAAATGGATATATTCATCAAATATTCCTTAATTCCTTGAAAAGCTTTCTCACATTCATCTGTCCATTTAAATTTTGTTCCCTTCTTTAGTATGTTGAAGAAATGCTTGCATTTATCTGATGATCGCGAAATAAATCTTCCTAGTGAGGCTAAAAGTCCATTCAATTTTTGCACATCTTTTATTGTTGCTGCAGTTGGCATATCTCGAACTGCTTGCACCTTTTCAGGATCAACTTGTATTCCTTATTTTGATACAATATATCCCAAGAATTTCCCAGATGATACTCCGAAAGTACATTTCTCAGGATTTACTTTGATATTTAAAAGCAGCATCTGATCAAAAATTTCCCTTAAGTCTTGCACATGATTTTTAGCTTCTTTGCTTTTTACCAACATATCATCTACATATACCTCTAAATTTTTATGTATCCATTTCGCGAACACCTTTTCCACCATCCTTTGATAAGTTGCTCCTGCATTTCGTAACCCAAAAGGCATCTTTGTGTAGCAATATAGTCCTCTGGGAGCAAAGAATGCAGTATGTTCTTGATCTTCTTCCGCAAGTGGGATTTGATTATAGCCATTGTATCCATCTAATGAAGATATTCGATCATTTCCTGCGGCAGATTCCACCAGCTGCGGAATATCTAGCAAGGGAAAACTATCTTTGGGACATGCTTTATTTAGATCAGTAAAATCAATGCAAATTCTTATCCCCTTATTTTTCTTAGGAACTACTACCATGTTGGCGATCCATTCTGGATATTTTGCTTTCCTTATAATTCCTGCGTCTAGCATCTTCTGCAATTCTTCTTCTATCTTGGCATGATAAGTAGTCGCAATCTTTCTTATTCTTTGTTTGAATGGTCTGACATTTTTGTTAATCTCCAATCTGTGGCACGCAATAGATGGATCTATTCCAGGCATCTCGTCCATATTCCACGCAAAAATGTCTCTGTATTCTCATGAGAAGGTTTCTGATTTGCTCTTCTTCCTCCACATCCATCTTAGTTCCAATTTTCAGCATTTTTGGGTCTTCTTCACTGCCAACATTTACTTATTTTGTGGGTTCTGCTGCAATATAACTAGCTTCATGTTCTCCCATTGGTGTTGGTGTTTTTATTACCTCCGCTGGTTCATCACTTTCTTGTGATACATCGTTAAATATTCCTTTTCCTTCTTATGATCTTATCATGTAAATCTTGAATTCTTCTTCTTTCTTTTCTTCTTTCCTCATTTTTCTGCGTTGTTTTCGCAACTGAATTTGATTTTTACAATTCTTTACTTCATTCTGGAAACACAACGCTGCACAATCTGTATCTCCTCTAATCTCTCCAATTCCGCTAGGCATAGGAAATTTTATGCACTGATGTAGAGTTGATGATACGACCTTGATTGCATGTATCCATGGTCTTCCCAACAACATATTATATGGTGATTTCACGTCCACTACACACAAAGTTATTTGTGTCTCTATTTCCCCCAGCGGAATTCGCACTATAATTTAACCTTTAGGTTTTGTTAGAGATTTTCCAAATCCATGAATATGATATGTTGGACTAAGCATTTCTTCATCTTTGTATCCCATTTTCTTGAATGTGTGGTAAAACATTATATCCACAGAACTTCCTGCGTCCACTAGAGTCCTATTCACAGCCCACTCTTCTGTAGATCTTATTGATTTCTCTTTTCTTGTTGGGACAACAGACACTGTGATCACCAATTGAGATGTATGGCTTAAATTTTCTTTCGGAATTTCTGCTGCCGTGAATGTGATCTTCTGTTTTTCCCAATCTTTTAGCGGTGATACCTTCTCTTCCAACATGATTTTCTTTCCTTCAAAATCTCGCTTGTGTATCCTTCCTCTAATATCTTCATGGAACTTATCTATCATCATCTTTGTTATTACATCAAACTCCACTTTATTTTGATTATCTTTGACTTTAACCATCTTTTCTTCCATCAATTTTCTTGATATTCTTCTAACTCTTGAATAATTTCTTTCTTTTACCTAACTTTTACTATGATTTTCAACTATTCATCCCTATTTCTGGGCGCCAAAATGTAGTTGCAGGAATTCCCACACTACACCCTATTCAAGAATTTATCAATATTTATGACATAATTTCAAGATTAAAGACACTTTTTCATTAATATGATCTTAAGGAATTTTACAGAAATCAAGAACACATAACACTTGATAAAGATTTTCTCTCTCCTAAAAAACCTTCCTAGCCCTCAAAAATTCATCTCTCTCTCTGGAACTATTCATTTCCTTTATATAGGTATTTACATAATGGATTACAGCTCATGACAACTCATTTACAGTTAAGATTCCATTTAATTACGGATCTGAGTTCTTGCGATAAATCGCAGTTAGCACCGCCTTATTCATTCGCAAGTCTTATTGGTTCGTCGCAGAAATGTCACACTTTACTCATGTTTCTGTCGTTTTCATCTGATGTGTCATTCCTTACGTCACTCTGAGACATGTCGCATAATATCATTGATGTGTCTCAGAATATCATTGATGTATCGCAGAACTGTTATTTATTTCGCAACAATATTGTTGTGACAATATTCTGATCCTACAATATGTATTGCTAGATTAGGGTTTGTTATACATAAAAGTGATAGATTCATGATTACAAGTAGCATGAATATGGTTATAGCTTGTAGTGATGCATCCTTATTATCATATGTGAACCATAACCTTTGTTAAATTGAATTAGTGCGCTTTCCACGTTCGATTGCTTTGATTGGCCTGATTTCATAGAACTTAATGCATCTAGGGAATTAAACTTGATTAGTGCTTTTACACGTTAGGTTGTTATCTTAGATAGAACTCATACTCGCATCTTTTAATGTGTTTGTTGATGATAAGAGGGAATTAGCGGGATATTCTTGCGATCAAGGTATTCTAGGGCTTTTGATAAAAGTTGAGATTAAAAATCAATTCTAGTTATTGTTAAAAAAGCATGTTAGTGAATGAAGATGAATCCTTAACTAATATCTCTTCTATTTGATTTGTTTGCTTATTTCTTTCTTTGCTTTTATTTTTACTTTACAAAAATCAGAAAATCCCCCGTGTTATTTATAGGAAACCAAAACAAACGACAACCTAGACCTCTTTGTGGGAACGATCCTTTCTTACCTTTGCTATATTTATATTTTGAGTAGTGAGAAAGTGTAATTTATTTTTGACGCATACGACAACGATCAAGAGTTGCCCATGGGGCATCAGGATCTAACAACATTCTCCATGCCAACTTGGCTAAGAGAGCTTGATTAAGGATTGCAGACTGTCTAATATTCATACCACCAAGGTCTTTAGGGAGAGATACATGATTCTATTTTTTGGAATATATACCTTTTTCTCCTTGTTTCTTATTCCACCAGAACCTTATTTGAGCAGCATCCATTTTATCTGTAGTAGTTCTAGGCATGGGAAAAAATTCCATGTGATGACTAGCTAAAGATCCCAGGACATATTGTGTTAGAGTAGTCTTACCAAGCTGAGCAATGTACTTAGACTGCCAAGGAGAAAGTATGTCATTGAATTTATCTTGTAATGGAGCAAATGACTCTCCTTTTTTCCTTTGAAGCAACAAGGGGACACCAAGGTACTTATCCTGCAAATCCAATCTCTTAATGTTCAAAATATTAACTATTTTAGTTTTGATATTATTTGGTACCTTAGGGCTAAAATCTAAGCCAGACTTCTCAAAGTTCACAGAATTCCCTGGGTATTTACTAAAATGATCAATGTTAATAGCTATCTTCCTAGCTTCAGCAGTAGAGGCCCTAGCAAACAACAGACAATCATCTGCAAAAAAGAGATGGCTCACAGGGGGACTATGTTTAGTTACAGTGCAACCATGGATATCATTATTCTTATCAGCAGTAAACTGAGCTCTAGATAGAGATTCCATGCACAAAATGAACATATAAGGTGATAAAGGATCACCTTGTCTTAAACCTCTTTGAGGTAAGTAAATATCTTCAGGAAGTCCATTCAAAAGAATTGAAGTAGAAACAGTGGAGATACATTGCTCAATAAGACTACACCAATCATCACAAAAACCTAGACTTTTCAAGCTTGCAATCACAAAATTCCATTCAATCCCATCAAAAGCTTTACTCATATCTAATTTGATGGCCATCCATCCTTTCATGCTTTTTGTTTTTTTCATGGTGTCAATGAGCTCATGGGCCATTACTATATTGTACTGAATCATTCTACTAGGAATAAAAGCTGATTGGAAAGGGGATATAAATTTGTTTAAAAGAGGCTTGAGTCTAGTTACCAACAATTTAGAGATAATTTTATAGCTCACATTACATAGGCTGATAGGTTTAAAATCAATAGGGGAAACATGGCAAAAAAATTTAAGAATTACAATAGTAAATTTATCGTTCATCTGTTTCAAGAGACATTTTGAATGAAAACAAGCTTGCACCATGTTAACAATATCACTAGCAACAGTTGTCCACATGTTTTGATAGAATCCCGGAGAGAAACCATCAGGGCCAGGATTTATCCAAGCATGTATACTAAAGACTACATTCTTAACTTCATCATGTGTAGGGATTACAAGCAACGTAGAATTTTCAACATCAGTAATGCAAGGAATAGCATCAGAGAAATAATCATCATCATTAGGAGGGACAGTGGACCTACTCATATGATAGAATTTTTTTTAAGTATATTAGCAATATCAGCTCTGTTAGTAAGCCAGACACCTCTAGAATCTTTTAAGGAATCTATATTAGTTTTCCTTAGTCTAAAGTTAACTTTCCGATGATAGTATGATGTATTCCTTTCCCCATCTCTAATATGTTGGTCTTTGTTTCTTTGTTTCCAGTAATCCTCTTATATGACTGTTTATGGGTGAAAACTATTTCTGCTGGTTTTGGTAATTTGGGGTGTGTGGATGAGAAATGAATCTAAACCCTAAAAAAATTCACTTCACGGGAGTACTTTTGATTCGAGAGATCAATCTATACAATTCTGGCCTAAACTAAGAAATGGTCATTCCAGACTTGTTTCGGTCACAAAGTGAAGGAAATGGGGTTGATCTTAGGGAGGGAAGCGAAGAAGGTGTTGAGATTTTGAAGGTGTGGGCTGTTTTAAGACTTGTAATAAAAAGGTGAGCAGGCTTACGAATAATGCAAGAAAGATCTGGGTATTTCGAATACAATTGTATTAACACTTTATTTCTATGTTGTCTTCTTCTGTAAATAGGGAGGAGAACCTATTTATACTAGTCATTTGAGCCTTATTCACGTATCTCGTGGGAAGTGGAGGAAGTGGAGTGATGGAGTAGTGGAGTTGTGTGTTAGTGTCACACGATCAATCTTGCCCACTTCTCTTATCATCACTAACCGTCCATGTCTTCCTACCACGTTCTTGTGATGGCGCGTTGCACGCTGCACGCTGTAAACCGGCAGACCAATACCCTAGTATGTATCCCCCAGTTTGTAACATGATTGATGTCTCGAGTGTGTGGATCGTGGGAACCACATAAGGTAGCATGTAATGTTAGTTAAATAACTAAGTTATTTAGGAAGTCGATACTTGTAAAGTATCTTGTGTATTCTATGCATGTTATGCATCGAATGTACTCGGCATATATGAAGCATCGTTGTTGAGCATTATGCCCTGCCTACTTCACGTGAGGGTTTGGAGGTTACGCTAGAAAATCCTCCCTTGGCCGACCACATGGTGTGGCAGAGTAGCAGACGGTGATCACGGTGATACCTCACTGGTCGCCTAACTCCTATCCTAGGCCGTCTGCCCAGGCTGGAGAAGTTGGACGGACAAGATGACTTGCGACCCACATCTGCGACCATCGGATTAGGGTTTAGGAGGTGCGTGAGTGTACTCCTTTAGCTTGGTTGAATCCAAGCCTGGGAGATGTTTCATGGAGGATGGATTAGGCATGCGTGTAGACAACATGCTGATGTCCATGTCCATGTTTCACTATCCCACGAAGGTTTGATCTAGGCCACTTAAATTTACCAGTGAAGTTGAGTGGCTGAGATAAATTTGCGACAGAAATCCTATGCCGCAAAGGATTCCTAAAGGGCGCGGTATGCCACCTTCAAGGCGCGCGTTTCGAGACGACCAAGCTTGGTCGGTCTCGGCCGATTGTTCTGGCGTGTATGTAGTAGGCTGATATTCATGCATATACGTGACTGTCCCATGGAAACGTGATCTAAGCCACTCAATTTTTCTGGCGAAGTTGAGTGGTCGAGATCAGTTTGTGATTTGGGAAGCATGACCACGCTAGTTTGGGCGTGCGATTTGGAGAAACCAGGCATAGTATGCCTTGTTCGGTCGGGTAAGGAGATAGATGGTTCCACGGTGATCATGTTGATGCTCACTGGACCTGCTCAGTTGTCTCATAAGCCCTTCATTCGATCAGGAGAAAACGGACGCTCGTGATCAATACAAGCCCTAATTAGGGTTTTGGATGGTCGAGCGTCATGCTTTGTTTTGTGCGCATGAATTGGGACAACCAACCATGGTTGGTCCTGATCGACTGGTCATGTGTGTAGACGGGCCCACAATGATTGTGTTGCCATGCTCCGGGCCCTTTGAATCTACATCTGCACCCTCCATATATGCCTGCGAAGATAGATGGTTAAGATCGTTTTGTGACACATGTAATGTGCCGCAAACCCTAATTTAGGGTTTCTTGTCTATTCTGCTTGGTTTGGACGGTTTGGAAAGCTATGCCACCCCTTTTGGTGAGGCCAAACATGCGGGGCCCCTGTTGGATCGACAGTGAATATTCCAATACCTGCTTGGGGGTATTGGATTCGATCTGGACCATCCAATCTTTCTGGTGAATTTGGATGATCGTGATCGTTTATAGACTGCTATGGATAGTATAGATGCTCAATCGGGCTAGTATAACACATCGAGAGTTACATGCTCAATCGGGCTAGTATAACACACCGAGAGTTACATCATGTACGGGCATTTCGTGCATGCCTCACTGTTGGTACTTGGATATTCATGCTACTCTGCTGCGAGTAACAATCAGTCATCATGCCGCACCAACAATAAGAGTCATGCTAGGAACAGCACAGGAAATACAAGGCGTTTTATGCATTAATTAATAATGCTGTAAATTCACAGGGTATATGGGATTATTGCTACATGGTCCAACTTGGATGAATTTAGTGTATTTAATTCACAGAATACTGGGATTGTTGCCACATGCTCCATTCTAGGTGAATTAGTAAAGTGAAGAAGTATTCATCACTTATTAATGGCTTTATCTTTTGCAAGATGTCAGAGCATAATTTTGGCTTTAGCAATTTTAGCCTTAAATAAAAATCCACCATCAACATTAAGTCCCCTGCCTAGCGCATAATGGTTGCATTATTGTGGGGTAGGCATAAGATGGTGACAGTTAAAGATAAAACTTATGAGACAAAGTTGGATGTTACCAGGAGAGACATGTCATCCTGTCCTTGGAGCATGTCACGTTCAAGAGGCGTCTAGGAGAGCATTCCCCTAGTATGATGTAGTTTTTGCTTACTTTGATCGACCTTGCTATGCCTGCTTCGGTCAAGGGCCTGCTCCGTGCTTGCTCCATTCGAATGTCGGTCTTGCCGGATCAACCTTGCTATGTCTGATTAGATCGAGGGGCTATTATGCCTGCTTCGCTGGATCTTGGGGTTGTACCTAATCGATAGACTGCTGCACCTGCTTCATTCGTGGGACTGCTGCGCCCGCTTGATCAAATGTGGGCTTGATGTGCCTAATCGACGGATTGCTGCTCCTGCTTCATTCGTGGGAGTACTCCAGGTGTGACGATGACCTTGGTGGGACCGGTTTCTTCTTTCGGGTATTTGAGCCAAGAAGTGAATAGAACTTGTATATTCTCTTCCCATAGAAAACCGTGCATATAACCCTGAACGAATGTGGACTCCACCATGTATATGCTTCGACCAAACGTCACCCTATCGCACCTGTTTGATAGGCATATGGGCCCGCCTACTTCGCTTAACCGTGGGACTCATCGTGCGCCTGCTTGATCGAACGTGGGCTTGTTGTGTCTACTTCGGTGAAACATGGGTCCACTGTGTACATGCTTCAAACGTCGGCCCTGTGCTTCGACTGAAACCAGCCCTGTTGTGTACGCTTATTATACTAGCCTTATGTTCTGAGCAATACCAGCCTTTGCGATTTGAGAAATACCATCCTTGTGACTTGAGCAATTCCATCCTCGTGACTTGATCAATACCAGCCTCGTGAGTTGATCAATACCAGCCTTGTGAGTTGATCTATACCAGCCTTGTGAGTTGATCAATACCAGTCTTGCTTGCTTTGCCCGTACAATTTATGTGCTTGATCATTGTGGGACCCGCCGCGTGCCTGCTTTGCTTGGGTTCGGTTGTGCCTGCTTTGACCAATCTGGGGATGGACGTGCCTCATCAATGTGGGACCCATCGCGTGCCTGCTTTGCTTGGGGCCGGCTGTGCCTGCTTTGACCAATCTGGGGCTGGATGTGCCTAATCAATGTGGGACCCGCCGCGTACTTGCTTTGCTTGGGGTCGGATGTGCCTGCTTCGACCAGACACCAAACATGTTGCCTCACCCAACACCAGGCTTTCCCCTTAACCAACACCGGTCTTGCTGACTAGCACCAGTCTTTCCTTTGCTCGAACGTGGGACCCAGGTGTGCTTGATTTTCCCAAACGTGATCCTTGTATGTTCAAACGTGGTGTGGGTCCCCTTGAGAGCGTTGAAGCAGCTTCTGGAGAGAGCAGGTCCCGGAGAGCGTTGAAGCGGCTTCTGCTGGAGAGGGTGTTGAATAAGTTCTTGACTGACGACTAAAGAACTTCATGCTGAGCCTCAGTCCCCAAGCGTGGTCTACATGGCTCTATCTTGTATGCCCGATGGGTCTTTTGTACGTAATGGTCGTTGATATGGTGAAGCTCTGGATGGTATCAATCGACGAGTAACAATAGTTCTTGGCAGCAGCTGTGATCAGAAGAGGCTGGCAGGGAGAGGCGTGATAGCTACGGGCATGAACTTGGCGGTATTCATGTAGTGGTAGAGCTCGTCTCATTGTTAGAGGGATAAACTAAAACTGATGGATTACTTGACGTTTCTTCATGAAATAAAGAAGAGGGAGACAGTCCCCTGCCCACGAGTATCCAGAGCTTTCGACTTGATAGGTGTTGTCGCGCTAGGTTCATGAGGTTGTCTTTGAGATGGGCAGTGCTAAGCAATCCCAGTCATACTCCTTTGGTAACGCAACTACTTCTTCTACGGGAGAGCGTATCTCATTGATGTAGTTATCATCGATCCAGATATGGAATATCTTGGACGTTGTTCCATCATTACAGCAGTCGTGCATACGGTACTAGAGTTGGAGTTGGGACACCCAGGATATTGTATCTCGGTGGCTTTTCTCTTGCTGCTTCAGCGTAACTAGTTCTTTCTATCATGGCAGATGCTATTGTAGATGAGCGTTAAACATCTTTACGAAGTCCAGAAGGTGACCAAAAGCGTATATTATCCAACATATCACGATAGACATGCACCTGATAGAGTGATTAGCTCATATCTTAATAAACATGACGCGCGTACATTGTTATCTTCTTGAGGCTGCTCCCTTGAGGTGTTGGCTTCAGTGGATCTGAAGATGTCCCATGCTAGATCTTGTCTGGGCTGACATAATAGGCGAACCCTTTGTGATGATTCATAGATGACAATATTTGTTGAATCCTCCGAAACGCTTCCTGTTATAGTGCGGTCCAGACGAAACTTGATCCTTTCTTCAGCAAGGGGTGAATGAAGAAAAAGTTTACCTTGCCCATGAAGTTTTGGAGCTCCTTCACGGTTCACGACAACAGCATTTTGAGGATAGATTGAGTCTTGGATTTTACTACTTTATCATCCGCGTAGTCTTCGACTTTCTTATGCATCATGTCGTGGAAGATTGCCGTCATAGCTTGTTGATACGTTGCACCGGCATTATTTAAACCAAAAGGCATAATAGTATAGTAAAAATTTCCAAGAGGAGTTTAAAAGGCTGTCTTACTTGTGTCATGCTCATACATCCTTATCTGATTATAACCGTTGTAACCATCCATGAAGAAGAACATGCCGTGTCCACTGGTGGCGTCTGCTAACATGTCGATGTAAGTGTAGTTGCAGGAAAACCTACATTACACCCTTCACAATAATTCACAATAATCAACACATATTTGAAGATTAAAAGCAACACTTTATTATTTGATTCTCAGAGATGTTTACAGGAAATGGAAAAAATCAAGAATACAATCACTTTCTTGGATTTTCTCTCTCTTCAAGACTTTATCAACACTCAAAAATACATCATCCTCTCTCTGAATCTACTGGGTCTCTTTATATAGGGTAGTTACATAGTGGATGACAGCTAAGCTATCCTTTAATTTCGGATCTGACTCGCGATATTATCGCAGTAGTTATAATGTCAATTCTCGCAAGTGTTGTAACCATCGCATGAAAATCATGCTCTTCTCATGTTTCTTCATTCGTCAGATATTACGTCATTCTTTAAATTATCTTGTGATACTCGCAAAGTGTTGTTAAAGAACTCGCAGTGGTGTTCGCAGAAGTGTTGTTAATCTCGCAAGAGTAATATCATGGCGATATTCTGGTCCTAGATCTTGCCTCTTCTCATGTCTTTTCTGCGAAGGAGGAAAGATCATGAGAATTAAAATGTCGCAGCTGTTCATCTTTTCACTTTTTATTGTTCTGACACATTTCTGCATCTATTGCCAGATTTATTACACGTGTTTTTTCTTTCATTCAATTCCTGACACATCCTTTTCAACCGTTACATTTCAACCGTTCACGTATTCTCCTCGCATTAAATACATTCATCTTCTCGAGAATCTTCTTCTATAAATACTTCTTTCATTCTTTTATTTCCTTCTTTTTACTTTCTTCTTTCTCCTCTCTGCAATTTTACTGTTCTTCCGTAAGTTCCGGATCCGCCACTGTTACATTTTTTTTTGATCTTTTACTCTTTCAATCTTCATTCCCATACTAAAAATGGTTGCAGATGGTCGCAAATATGTGATTGCTTTCGAGAAGATTCAAAAAGAACTTCAAGACAAAGGTTTTACTTTATCCACCATTCCCAATCAAAACCCTAAGTCTGAACTTTTTGTTCCATTATTTTTTGATCTTCCATGTAACCATGAGAAGATCATAGTCTCACTAGTCCATCTTGAGGCTGGTCTTCCTATTCCTCTCTATGACCCTAAACTTCCTTTATTCTATGATATACTCTCTCACACGAAGTTCTTGCGGGCAGTATATCAGTTGAGTTGGGATTGTATTCGCTTAATGCTTGAGTATGATACTCACGGTGCTGGTAAATAATCTCGCTACCTTTATACTGCGAAGAATCCTAAAATTAAAGATGTTCCAATTGTTCCCGCGAAGTATACTGTGGAGAACTTCTTCGCAAATTACGATATAATCCCTATGAAGAAGGACAACACTTGTTGGGGTGTCCGCTTACAAAAGAATGATGACATCACTGAAGATAAAGTTCTTATGTTAGATATCGATTGGCATACGGGTAATAATCAAGGCCCTCGCCACTCCAGTTATGACAAATGGTTCATTTTTCCATTATGTCTAGAGGGTCCCTACATCTCCGGTCCTCATGCATTGCCTGCGAATCTTGCAGAATATCAGCCGTGGGTTTTCAACTGGCCTGAAAGGAATAAATAGGTATGTTCCCTCAATTTTTTTTCATAATTATCATTATTATCTTCCTCATGTTTTTATACTCTCGCTGACTACTCCAATTTTTCCAGATTAACAGGTTGAAACTTAACTACCAGATATTTGGGAAGCCCAACACCTTTTTAGCCCTTAAATCTCTCACAGATGAAGTAAGAAATATTCCTTTATGATTCTTAATAATGTATTGTTTCCTCTATTTCTTATCTTTATCTGTGTTCGCAGGTTATTGAAGAAAGAAAACCTGTTGTGGTTGCGAGGACCAAAGGGAAAAGCAAAGATTCTTCTCACAAGGAGAAATCTACGCTCCTCACAAGGAGAAATCTGGTGCTCCTCGCAAGGAAAAATCCACTGGTCCTCCCTCGAAGAAAAGAAATATCCAAACTACTTCCCATTCATGACCCCAGTCTAATGAAGAAAATTCTCATGATGATGATGATGATGATTTTGGTGTTGATATCCCTTCCGCAATGGAATCCTCCCAATCTGAATCTTCCATGGCCCAGTTATCTAACATTTTTGGCGATATTACACATGGTATATCAAATGATTATGGAAATGAAGCTCTTAACGGGGTATCCCAAGCTCTTGCAAAGATCTGCGATGCTCCCATATTGGTTGATAATGATTCTCTAAAAGGAATCTCAAGATCAATAAATCTCAGTCTCTTAAATTCTCTTGGTATTCTGGTATGTTTTTATTTCTTCACCACATTTATGTATTCATTTACTCGCCAAGTTTTAATTTACATTATTCCCTCGCAGACTGGAAGAGCTTCCTTTATTGTTGCCTCAGACTTGGAGAAGAGGTGCGCATCTTTTCACAAGAAGAATATTGTTCTTCGCAAGAAGAATGTGGAGTTGGAATCTGAGTCCGCTAGTCTTCGTGGGCAATTGGAATCTGGGTATGCTAACCTTCAAGAAAAGATCAAGCGGTTGGAAACTGAACTTTCTTCCTCGCGAGATAAGGTCGCAAGCCTCCAAGCTGCGAACGATCAACTTTATGGTAAGAAATCTCTCTCTTTTTCTTTAACCTGGCACTCTTTTGCATTTTTTCTTATTTTTCTTCTTCGCAGATGTTTACGGCCTTTCTGACGAAGCTGTATTCCTTCGTTCTTTTCCAAATCCAATAGACGATGATACTCTTCTCAATCACCTTAATGAATCCTTAGACAACTATTAAAATGAGCAGATTAAATCCCTTTCTGTAGATGATCTTAGATCCAAATTTCATATTTTAGCAATTGATCACAGATCTAGTTTAAGAGCGGCTAATACATCCAAGCGTCAACATCTTAACTCTAAAAAATAAATCAAGATTCTAAGAGCCCAAAAAAGTGATCTTATAGATGAAAAAGATCGCATCTCTAGGAAAGGAGCTCAAACTTTAGCGGATTTTCATAAAACCCTTCTTGAAGTCCAAATTGAAAGAGATAAAATTATCCGCTAGAGAGAGGATCTTGTTGAAAGAGAAAACCAAATTCTTTCCCGTCTTCTTATTGATTATGATGACAAATTTGCCTTGACAATGCCAGAGCTAACTTAGGTGTAGATGTTAGCCTTCATGTTGAACAAGCGACCTTAATTAAAGACTTGATTTCTGAAAGAGAAGGTTGTTAATTGTTCTTCCTTTTTAATTTCTTGTCTTTTATAGTTTTTTGCAAAATTTCCAACTTGTTATTATATACTCGCAGGAGCTGAAAAGAGATACTCTAAAAGAATTGGAGAACTTGAAGCTGATAAGAATCAACTCGCAAAGACTCTTTCTGATCGCAATGAGAAATATTCAAAATTGAAGACCCAATTAAAGATTACTGCTACCAATTTTAGTAATCTCCTTGTTGGTGTTCGCAATGATTCTTCCAAGAAGGTCTGTGATGATCATAACATTCCTCACTCTTTGTATCCTTTCCTCGCGGAAGAAGTTCCAAAGAATACTCCAAATCTTGTTATCTCTGTGTTGATGGTGGATTTTCATTTAAGGGTAAAATTGTAAAACCTAAAAATTATGCGCTAACATCTTGTAAAAGATAAGGCCATTATTAAGTGATGGATACTCCTTCACTTTATTAATTCACCTAGAATGGAGCATGTGACAACAATCCCATTATGTGAATAAAATACACGAAATTCATCCAGGTTGGAGCATGAAGCAACAATCCCATATACCCTGTGAATTTCCAGTATTATTAATTAATGCGCAACCAACCTTGTATTTCCTGTATTCATTATCAGTGCGGCATGACGAATGAGTGTTGTTCTCAGCAGAGCAACACGAATCTCCAAGCATTATAATGAAACATCTACGAAATACACGTACAAGCTGCAACTCTTTGTGTGTTATACTAGCCCGATTGAGCCACTCTCAGTGTGTTATACTAGCCCGATTAAGCATTCGGACTGACCGTATTAGTCTGGATATGATCACGACCATCCAACTCCACCAACATGATTGGATGGCCCAGATCAAATTCTATAACCCCCAAGCAGGTATGGAATATCCGCTGCCGAACCAATGCGGGCCCCGCATGGTCGGTCTCCCCAAAAGATTGGCCTATCTTGCCAAAACGTCCAAACCATAGCAGTATGGATGCAAAACCCTAAATTAGGGTTTGCGGCACATTACATGTGTCGCAAAACAGCCTCAACCATCAATCTTCGTAGGTATAGATGGAGGGTGCAGATGTAGATTCAAAGGGCACAGAGTATGTCAACACAATCACCGTGGCACACCTACATACCTGACCATTCGGTCAGGACCAAATATGGTTGTTCATTCCAAATCATACGCCTGAATGGAGCATGACGCAGGCCTTGAAACCCAAAATTAGGGTTTTAAATCACGAGCGTCCATTTTCTCCGGCACGAATAGAGGGTCCAAGATTAGATCAAAGAAGGTCCGTTCATACCAACATGACCACCGTGGACCCGTCTATCCCCTCACCCGATCGACCAAGATTAAACTCTCATTTTCTCCTCGGTTCGCGCGCCTCCAACATGAGTGGTCTCTCCTTCCAAATTGTAAACTAATCTCAGCCGCTCGATTTCGCCGGACGAATTAAGTGGCTTAGATCATGTTTTCATGGGATGGTAAGGCATAGGCATGAACACCAGCCTACCACCTACACGTTGGAGAAATCGGCCAAGATTGACCAAGCCTGGTCGTCATGGAACGCCCGATCGAAGTTGGTACGGCGTGCGGCTTTTGCGGCACCGATTTTCTGTCGCAAATTGATCTCAACCACACAACTTCGCAGGACGAATTGAGTGGCCTAGATCACGCTTTCGTGAGACAATGAGGTGTGGGCGCCTACACCGTCATGTTGTCTACACACATGCACGACCGGCCTAGCCAAAGTTGTGTCCCAAGATTGGATTCGACCAAGCTGAAAAGTGATGCTTGCGCACCTTTTCATAAACCCTAATTCCATCAACGGTCGCAGATGAGTGTCTCAAATATCATCTCGTCCGTCCAACTTCACCGGCTTGGCTATACAGCCCTGGTCAAGAGTTAATTGGCCAGTATGGCGTCATGGTGATCACCACCCGTCACTCTACCACACTACGTGATCGGTCAAGGGAGGGTTTGCATGCGCAGCTTCCAAACCATCATATGAAGTAGGCCGAACATGAAGTTTCTTTGAGACTCTCAAACAACGATGCTTTATACATGCTGAATATACTCGATGCAATACCTGCATAGTATACACACGATACTTCACAAGTATCAATTTCCTAAATAACGTAGCATTACAGGATACTTTCTGTGGGTCCCACGATCCACACACTCGAGGCATCAATCATGTCACAAACTGGGGGATACATACTGGGGTATTGGTCTGGCGGTTTATAGTAGTGCATAACGCGCCATCACAAGAACGTGTCAGGAAGTCGTGGACGGTTAGTGATGATGGGAGAAGTGGGCAAGCCTGGTCGTGTGACACTAACACACTACTCTATCACTCCACTTTCTCTACTTCCCACGAGATACGAAGGTTAGGCTAAAAGACTTGTATAAATAGGTTCTCCGCCCTATTTTTTGAAAGGAGAGACAACAACAGAACAGAGAGAGCATAACACAGAAACCAAGTGTTAACACTCAAAGCCTACTTGCGTTAATTACAAGCCTGGCTCACCTTTCTGTTACAAGTCATAAACAAGCCTACACCTTCACAATCTCAACACCTTCTTCGCTTCCCTCCCTAAGATCAACCCCATCTCCTTCACTTTGTGACCGAAACAAGTCTGGAACGGCCATTATTTTTGGTTTAGGCCAGACTTGCACAGATTGACCTCTTGAATCTACAAGCACTCACCGCGCAGTGCATTTTTTTAAGGATTAGATTCATTCCTCATCCACACACCACAAATTACCAAAACCGGCAGGAATAGTTTTCACCCACAAACAATTGGCGACCACATTGGGAGGTTGATCTCTCGGTTTGCAGAAAATTGAATTCTCAATTTTTAGGTTTTCATCTCACTATGTATCCTCACCAGGAAACCACAGGTGGTTCAGATATCATGGGAAGTATAGCTAGAATGATGGAGGATGTCTTGGAAAATCAAGCTGGTATCGCTAGAAGACAAAGCGAAACATTCTGCCTCTTGAATGATATAACATCGCAATTACAAGAAGGGTCGACATACGTTTACTCAGACAGTGCGAGAAATGCTGGATCCTTAGTCAGGGGTCACGCCTTTACCAGTGTAGAATCAAAAAGAGCGCGTAATCTCAGGGGACTCAGAAAAGATGAACAACATGGTCCAACCAATAATGAAGACTCGAGGCAACTCCACGGAGTAAATAATTTGTCCTGAGTACTACAACGTCTGCCGGATAAAGAAAAGGAACCTGCAACCTACGGAGCCCTGCTAGAAGATTTATATCTCAAGACTCTTGTTTATTCCCGGAAAAAAGTCCAATCCGCATTGACCTTTCAACCAAGCGAAGAAATTCTTGAGGACTGAGAGATCAATCAAGAAATACGTGAATACAGAGGATGGGAGCGTTCGATTCGATCACTCAATAGTGATATTACGACACCTTCTACATCCCTTTACCCAGGCAAGCGATCAGAAGATGTGATGGCACTCAACTTCATCCCCGAAACATGATCCACGTCAAAGCCATGTAGAGACGTCATAATGCCCACTAACGCAGGAAAAGCCAGACTCAAAGTACCTACACTTTCCCTTCCCAATGAAAAATATTTTGGAGTTGCTGGAGGCATGGGTGCAAAACGGAGAGGTGGAGCTACCTCCGGTGTGGCGTCCACCCACTGATCAAGAAGTAATGGATCCAAGTTATTATCATTTCCACCGGTTCCTTCACCACCCCACCAGTGAATGCAACGCTTTGAAGAGCATTATTCAGGAGAAGCTTGATCCAGAGGGATAGCTTTCCTTCTCTGAGAAATTAATGCGGATGACTTCCCTGGAGGGGCTACTTCGGGTTGATACAAGTGAGGTCTCAAAAGCAAGTAAGTTATATTCAACAGTCTTACGAGAAAGATAGTTTTAGAATTCACTGGGGACTTAACATCCCACGTGTGGAAAAAAAAAGGGGCTCAATAATCAAACACCATGTTTGTTTCCTTTTATACTTCTCTTTCACGCGACATTTTTAATTTCATATGATATGTGCAATCATTCATGACCAAGATGCAAATTCCATTGAAGATAATCCCTTTTCATAAAAATTGATTCACAAAACTATCTCAAAATAAACCAATTCAATTACCTATTAATTAAAAAACAGAAGTCAAATTGCGAAAAGAAATCCTCATTATCACTCAAAATGGATAGCATCTAAAAGAAAAGACAAATAGGTTGTGTGAGTTCTTCAAGGAAAGTCCTTCAATAGCAACTCGTATTTATGTGCAATAGCGGCTTTCATTTTCTGAAGAACGGCTTGTTTCAGCTTCAACTTATTAGACAGCCTTTCAATCTTCTCTTCCTAGCGAGTAACACAATTCGCAGAAGGGACTTGATCTTGTAATTTCTAGAGCTCCCAAATCTCGGAGAACCCTTTGAAGAACCAAGGAGCATTGAAGCCATATTGTACAAACACATCTCGATGGCACTTCCAGTCTTCAATCATCTCCTTAGAAACTGTTCGACCAATCATGATGCTCATCCCATGGATGGAAAATAAAGCTTCCTGGACGCGATTGACCAGTGCAAGGCAACTTTTGAGCTTCATAGTAGTAGCAATATGGCCGTGCTTCTCCCATATATCCTTGTACAACCCTTCAAACTGAGCTGGCACGCTGAATCCTCCAACCAACACATGGCCCAGAGAGGGTACAGTGAAAGGAGGATCGAACAAATCCCCATGATGTATTACCAATACTTCACCAATTGCAGGAGCCTTGTCAGTTTCGGGAGGCCTTTCATAAGAAGTCACCATAACTTGATTGATATGAACCTGTTCAGAATGTGCTTCAATGGGAGTCATCTCAACAATAACATATGTTGTCTCTCATACATTTCTCCTGATGTCTACTTCACTCTGGTTACTGATTTCCATCACCACCTCATCAACAATATCACTTACAGAGTCGCCTTGTCCAGCCGAGCTTGCGTCATCTCTATCATTTTCCAGTGAAGGAGTAGTTTCGGTTTTACCAGACTTCTCAGCATGGGGATCAGTGTCACCAGACCTCTCAACACGAAGGCCAACATCACCGAACTTTTCATTTCGAATGTGCGCCAACCTTGTGAAAACATTCTCTTTCAGAATTCCCTAAATTCAAGCAAGAATCACTCTTATAAGAGGTCACTTCGGAGAAATAATGGAGTCGACAGAAAGAGATTTAAATACCTGCATATTGGAGGAATTAAGGATCACCTAATTGCTTGCCTTCCTTTTGGACCGCCCTCCTGTTTGGGGACTGCAATCATCAGCACTAGTCCGTTTACCTGGGAGTAGTTTCAACCAGAAATGTTTCTTCAGAGCGTCAGGGGATGGCTCACCACGAGAATCCGCCACAACGTCTTTAGAGAACTTCTGAAAAGCCAACAGTTGTTTCCTCCAAAATTCCTTATACTTATCAGTTACCGCAGGTTTTCTCCCAATAGGCCAGAAAGGAAGACTCAGTCGTTCTAAGAACACGTCAGCATTAAGAATATCCCGGAGGAATTCTTTCGGAACCTCTGATGGATGGATAAACGGAACACCCTGATCAAATCCCATTTGACGAGCAGCCCTATCAGTATTGTACGGAGCCATAGTAAATTCTTCGTTGAATAGAGATGGGACATACCCTGGGATACAACTGTGCAGATAAACAAGTTCTCTGAATCTCATAGTCTTAGCATCAGTACGTAAAGCAGTATCAAGACCGTCAGAAGAAATAGCAAAGGTCTTCGGTTGAAGAATGGAAGAATGGATCGGTCCTCATGGACGTAAATCTATGGAAGACACATTATCAAAGATGTCCACAAGTTTTGCACCAGTTCTATGATGCCTCTTATGCCAACGGAGTATTCTCGAACCACCATACAAACTGCTGAGCGAATTCGCAGGAGCAGGAGCATAGCCTTTGAAATGTTCCCATAAGAATGCCTGAAGAAAAGCGAAGTGAACGTGCGACTCCACCTTCTTGTACCCATTGGAAACATACATGTCCATTGCTAAGGCATCCAGATGAGAATACAATGATCCAAGGAACAAGGTGCCTAGGGGAAGAACTTCACCTTTTGTCATCCTTATAACGATCTTAACAAGGTCACTTCTTATGGTTTTCTTTCCAGAATCGTCGTCAAATATGTCTCTGGATAGCCACAAAGACAGGAATGCAATCACACTGAGCTCATTTTCCAACCCTTGATCCGGGTCTGCAGAAGACCACTCCGACACCCACCAGGTGTAAAAGCATCTCATGTCTTTTTTCTCCTCCTTGTCCAGGCTGTCGAAACCTGCCACCTTTTGAAGTATGATGTCATAATTACGTTGTTCCGTGTCAGAAAGCTCGTAATAAAGACTTCTGGCGATAGGCAGGTTCATTAATGCAGCTACACTCTCCAGAGTAATAGTCATCTCTCCCCATCTAGATATATCTGTATGAGTAGAAGGGCGCCACCGAGAAACGAAGGTAATCAAACCTGCAGCGTCTTTCTTAATTTCAAGAGCAGCAGATGCCATGACCGCATTAAGGATTTGCGCTTTGGCCAAGTTAGCTTTAACATCCTTATTATTCAACATGCGTCTCATCCATCCTTCAGAAGAACCCAGTGGAGTATGAAAAATATTGAAGTCGATAGGAGAAGGCGGATATTCATTTCTCCGGAGATAAAATCTCATCACAAGTGTTGAAGAAGAAGATGGATCAGCCTCCATATTTTATGAACTGGAGAGCAGGACTATCTGGTGAGAAGGACGTCTCTTATGTTTGGAAAAGGCGAGGTGAACAACTCATCATCGATGTTTGGCATATCTTTGAAGCTGTCAACACTTCCTGACTTGGCACCAACATTATCTCCAGAAGACATTTCAACATGAATTCTTTCCTGCATTCCATAATGAAATAAAAGACAGGAGTTAGGACTCGTATGAAAAATGCATGAGGTGTAGTCACACACGACAAGACACAATTCACGTTGGAGTGCACATATTGGGTCCAGTCCGGTATTGATTTCAAGTCCGGTATTGGTTTCAAGTCTGGTATTGGTTTCAAGTCCGGTATTGGTTTCAAGTCTGGTATTTGTTTCAAGTCCGGTATTGGTTCAGGGCACAAGACTAAGACTAGTACAAGGACGACTTTCAATCAGGCATGTGTCGGTGGAACCCACGTTCGATTAAACGTACATGGTGGGGCCGCATTCATGATCACGTATTATAACACAGTTTTCTTATATTCATGGGAATCGTGTTTGCGAAATTCAAGTCAAATTTTTTTCCAATATACAACCTAAGAAGCTAGGTTTTGCATGCAACAATGGAAGGAGAAGCAAAAGACGGCATATTCATGGGATTGCAGTATTAAACAATTCTAGCAAAAATGGGCGGTTTTACTATCAATCTTGATGGGAAAGCTAAGCATGATGTATCTATCAAAATTTATTACCTAAGAAATTAGGATTTTTCCTAAAAAAAAAAAAAAAAAACGAAACTTACCTGGGACGGACGGGCAGCGGCGGACGTCTGGCGGCATCTCTGGCAACGGCGGTCGGCCGCGGCAATGGAGAACACAAACGGGAGCTTCTAAACCCCAAAAAAAAATCTCGTGAGAAAAAGAAAAGGGTTGCTCCCTTTTATAGACAAAATTTGGAAGAATCCTAGTAGAACAAGGATTCCTCTTTTGGTTCAAATACCCAAAAAAGGAAACCGGTCCCACCAAAGCATTCCATACAAACGCAACGGCATGGACAACTTACGATCGGTCAATACTCTTCCGGGTAAACTTCCTTTATCCTGTCTTTCTCACATATGTATGTCACCATCTCATGCCTACCTCACAATAGTGTAACCATTATGCGCTAGGCAGGGGACTTAATCTTGATTTCTATTGTCACGCGGATTATAGCGATCACCAATTATCTCTTCTTCTCTATTTTGCACTTCTCCTCGAGTATTTTCTCTAACATTCCTTACAGGGGAATTTTTCCTTGGTTCTTCTCTGAATGATCTTGAATTTGATCTAACAGTACTTCTTGATCTCCTTCTTTGTAACCTCAAATTCTCCATTCTTAGCTCATGATTTTGTCTTGTTAAATTCGCACGCTCTTCTTCCTCTAATCTCCTTTCTTCCTGTATTCTTTGTCTCAAATCATCTACTATTTCACGTCCTTCATGAATTAACCCTCCAACCATTTCTTGATTTCTTTCTCCTTCTTCTTCATTTCTTAATTGTCGATTTTCTGCTTCTTCTATCGAATCCGACCTCCAAGTATGCACACTCACTCTATTATAATCCACATTCCTATCTTGTGTTTGTGTTTGTTGATTCGGCTGTTGAATTGAACTTTCTGCTTCATTTCTTATTCTATTTCTTCCTGATCTTATCCTTAAAGATTCTTCCAATTCACCTATTCCCTCACCTTCAAGTCTTTTACTTCTCCTCACAGTTGTCGGTGGTTCTGATGTATTTCTTCTTCTTCTAGCCATTTCTTCAACTCTAACAATTTCTTCAAATTTTCAAGTTGTAATTAGAGATTTCTTAACTTGATTCTCCCTGTTTCTGGGCGCCAAAATGTAGTTGCAGGAATTCCCACACTACACCCTTGTTAAGATTATATAGAAACCTATTGGAAATCAATTAAACTTCAAAGATTTAAACGACACTTTACTATTCAAATTTCAGAAATGTTTACAGAATTGGAAGAAATCAAGATTACAAATATTCTCTTGAAGTTTCTCTCTCCTCAAGACTCTTTCAACTCTCAAAAATACATCATCCTTTTCTGGATCTATCGGGCCCTTTATATAGGGATTTACATAATGGATGACAACTAAGTTTTCCTCCTATTTCGGATATATTCTGCGATCTCATCGCGATCGCTATAATATTCTCTATCGCAAGAATGATGACCATCACAGGATCAACATATTCTTCTTTTATTTCTTCCATTGTCAATTTCTTTTGGATATCTTGTGACGCCCGTGAAACGTTGTTGAAGAATTGGTAGTGACGCTCGCAAAAACGTTGAAGATCTTGTGGTGATGCTCGCTGGGAAGTGTTGTTAATCTCGCAGAGAAGTGTTGTAGCGATATTCTGGTCCTACATCTTGCCTCTTCTCATGTCTTTTCTGCGAAGAAGAGAAGATCATGAGAACTTTTTAAAATGCCATAACTACTCATCTTTTCAGACTTCTCCGTTCTGACACGTTTCTATATCCTTCGCCAGCTGCTTTCACGAATTCTTTCTTCCAATAAATTTTTGACACGTCTCCTCTAACCGCTGCGATCTTACCACCCACGTCTTTTCTTTGCATTAATTGCCTTCATCTTCTTCGAGAAATTTCTTCTTCTATAAATACTCTTCTCATTCCTTTCCTTTTTCTCTTTTACTTTCTCCTTCTTTTTCTCCATACCCTCTCTGCAAATTTTACTGTTCTTCCGCGAATTGCGCTTCTGTTATTGTTGTGATTTCTTCCTTCTTTTCAACCTTTTCTTTCATTCCCATACTCAAAAATGGTTGATGCTAGTGCTAAAAACTTGAAGGCCATTAATGAGATGCGCGAGAAACTCAAAATTAAAGGTTTTAACTTGTCTTTAATTCCAGATCAGGATTCTAGATCTGAACTTTCTCTTAAATTATTTATTGATGATCAATGTTCTCGCGAAAAAATCATAGTATCGCTAGGACAACTTGAAGTTGGTCTTCCCATTCCTCTCTATGACCCAGAACTTCCATTATTTTATCAAATAATTTCTGACGAAAGATTCTCACGTGCGATATATCAACTAGGTGGAGATTGCATCAGATTGCTGCTTGAATATGCTTCTCGCGGTGCTAATAAAGGAACTCGCTACCCTGAAGCTCCAAAGAATCCTCCATTTAAAGATGTCCCCATTGTTTCTGCGGATTATATTATGGACAACTTCTTTGTAAATTATAGTATAGTCCCTATGAAGAGGGATAGCACCTGCTGGGGTGTTTGTTTGAAAAAAGAGAAGGTCGCTGGTGACAAAGCTATTATGCTGGATATTGACTTTAATACATCTACCAACCAAGGTCCTCGCCATTCTAGCGATGACAAGTGGTTCATCTTTCCATTATGTCTTGAAGGTCCTTATATATATGGTTCTCTCCCATTACATGCGAATCTCTCAGAGTATGAGCCATGGGTCTTCAACTGGCCTGAAAGATCTAAAGAAGTATATTCTCTCAACTTTTTATATTATTATTATTTACTGTCTTTTTTATATTCTCGCTAACTATTTTGATCTTTCTCAGATTGATAGAATGAAACTCAGCTATCAAACTCTTAGGAAACCTAGCACTTTCTTGGCTCTGAAATCTTTAACGGATGAAGTAAGAAATATCTCTTCATAAATTTTAACAATATATTGTTGCCCCTATTTCTTATCTTCATCTGTTCTCGCAGGAAATCGAAGAGTTAGAACCATTAATACCCGCAAAAACCAAGGAGAAATCTTTAAAAGAGAAATCTGGGAAATCTTCAAAGGAGAAATCTACTGCTCCTTCCAGGGGAAAGCCTTCTGCCCCTCGCAATGAAGAATCTAGCGATCCTCCATTAAAGAGAAGGAAAACTCAATCTTCTTCTTCTTCAACTCCTCAACTAATTCCAGAGAAACCAAGTGTTGATCTTGATAAGGACAATAATGACGAGGATTTTAATGTTAGCGGCTTTCCTTCAATAAAAAATTCTTCTTCTTCTGATTCTTCAATGGCTCACTTATCCAGAATTTTTAGCGATATTTCCCACGGTCTAACTTGCAATGATGAAGATGAAGTCATTAACAAGACATCCCAAGCTCTCGCCAAAGTCTGCGATGCTCCCATACTAGTGGACAACGATTCTCTTCAAGGAATTTCAAGATCGCTGACTCCCAGTCTCTTAAATTCTCTTGGTACCTTGGTATGTTTTCATTTCTTCAATTTGTTTATGTATTTACTTAGTCGCTAGATTCTTAATTTATATTATTCTCTCACAGATTGGAAGAGCTTCCTTTGATGTTGCTTCTGATTTAGATAAGAGACGCGCCAACTATGAAAAGAAGGTTACTAAATTTCGCCAGGAAAAAGAAAAATTAGAATCTGAAGTTGCTGAGCTTCATAAGAAGAATAAACAATTGGAGGCTGAAGCTTCGGTTGATAAACAAAAGATATCTTATCTTGACAAAGCTAACCAGCAACTCTATGGTACTACTTATATCCCCCTTTCTTTTGATTCTCCTTATTCTATCGCGGCTTATTCAAGCACCCACTTTTAACTTGCAGATATTTATGGTCTCACTGACGAGGCTACATTCTTTCAATCTTTCCCTGAACCTGTAGATGATAATACTCTTCTTGCTTGTCTTAATAATTCTTTAAGTAATTTCTCAGATGATAAAATTAAATCCCTCTCCATCGATGAACTTAGATCCAAGTTTAATCTCTTAAAAATTGAACACAGATTCAATTTAGGTTTGACTGACAGATACAAGCGCTTTTATCTTGATTCAAAGAAAGAAATAGATAGATTAAGACAGAAGAATAGCGATCTTATTGACGAGAAAGATCTTCCCATCAAAAGGGGATCTAAAACCCTAGAAGACTTTCATAAAACTCTCCTTGATGTTCAAATGGACAGAGATAAACTTATCCGCGAGAATGAAGATCTTCTTGCGAGGGAGACTCAAGTTCGATCTCGTCTCCTTATTAATAGCGATGATGAGTTTGCTTGGACTGCGAAGGTTCTTGATAATGCCAGGAATAACTTAGGTGTAAATGTTAGCCTTCAAGTTGAACAAGCGGCTTTAATTAGGGATATGATTTCTAAAAGAGAAGGTTGTCTGTTGTTCTTCTTCTCGCTAGTTTCCTGTTTTTATTATTCTTCTTTACAAAATTTCTAACTTGTTGTTATATATTCTCGTAGGAGATGAGAAAATATATCTTGAAAGAATTGGGGAACTTGAAAATGAGAAGAATCATCTCGCGAATACTCTTGCTGCTCGCAATAATAAATATTCACGATTGAAAGAGCAGTTTGACATTACCACCGCGAATTTCAATAGATCTCTCATTGTTGTTCGTAATGATTCCGTTGAGTTGGTCTGTAATGATCATGGAATTTCTCCTTCTATATATCCTGATCTTGCAAAGGAAATCCCCGCAATAATCCCAAATCTTAACATCTCTGATAGCGAAGCTGAGGATTTTGACGAGGATGAAAATGATAATAATAATGATAATGACGAAGGAGAGAAATCTGGTGGAGGAGAAGAATCTTATAAGAATGAAGATAGTGATGAAAATGATGAAAGGGAGAAATCTGGCGATAAATATAAGTCTGATAAATAGGATGGCGATGGATCCAGCTAGTTCCTCTTTTTCCTTCTATCTTCTTTGTATATTTATTTTCTTCTTTCTGTAACATTGCTATGAGTTTCTTCAATTTTGTGAATTTCTTTTGCTTCTACCTGTACGAATTAGAAAACAGTTCTTTTTCTGCAAGTCAATCAATCAATATAATTATTATCCTTTAATTATCTATGTGCACTTATCTATGCAATTTTTTATATGATAGATGAATAATAATTTCATCGTTCTCATGCATTCCCATACTTGCCTCTATTATTCATCTGCAATATGAAAAATTGATTAAAGATTAGACATTAATAGTAAATAAAATTTGCCTTAATATTGGCGATCTTATCGCCAGCAATAACTGCGTGAAATCGCAATTCTCATAACATCTGCGAGTATTATCGCAGTAATCTTGTGGTCTTATTACGCCTTCCTAATTAAAGGTCTTATTTTGCCACGCCCTTTCTTTCTGCGATAAAATCGCAGGACGTCTTTACATTTGCATGTATTGACCCATTGATCTTTCCTTATCTGTATTCTTTTGATTGTATTGCGACAATATGACAAGTCTAAGCTCCCTCGCGGGATCAAAGCCTCATGACATTGCCGTCTTGCGATGAAATCGCAGGACGTCTTTACACTTTCATGTAAAAACCCATTGATCTCATCTTAACCTTTCTCTTTTGGCTTTTTGCCTCTGTATAATTTATGTCACGCAACAATATGATAGGCCTAAATGTTCTTGCGATCATAAAGCCCCATGACATTGTCGTCTTAAGACACTTATCATCTCCCTAATGGAGGGTGCCACCCTTATCTTCCCCTGGTTGCCCCTTCAAGGAGGGCACATCGGCCATACAAGACTAGCTCCTCCCATCCAGATTTACCAACAACCAGCTATTTTCGCAGCCTCTTGTCCTTTATGCCTATATGGCTTATAGTTACAAGACTGCACCCTAAGTGGGGTTTTCTTCAGGCCAAGTGCATCATAGCCAAGACTTACCAAGAATAACAAGGGAGTTTCGTACGCCCTTGGCACCCTTGGCTCAACCGTGTACCTCGGCGCCTTGGTCATACTTTGAACTTCTTGGAAGAGATTCTCGGTCGTCCAACCAGGGTATAACCATATATAGTTGGAAATCCAAGATCTCTCTCCCGGATAGGTTTTCTTTAACCCCAACATCTGCATGACTCAGGATCCAGCAGCGGTATAACCTTACCCCTGAATCATGTCAAGATATACCCCCTCCTATGAGGTTGACTCTTGCGAAATTTTATTCGCGAACTAGGGTGCACGCCATAAAGGTTCGTCCCATTCTTTAATCTCTGCGAAATTTTATTCGCGCTTCTTGCGAGTATTGTAACTCTGATAGAATTTCACAACTTTGATCTTCTTTCTTTTTGCAAAATCTTGCGATTCTTTCAAGCAGAATATTCTGTTCAATTACATATTCTTCAAACAAATCATTCATAGAGTTCTCTAAAGTTCATCATTTTACCTCTCTACTTACTATTTTATGATTCTGCTTTTCTGCTACGTTTTCCTGTTGTTCCTTTTTCTGCGAGACGCTCGCCATCAGCTTTCACATCCTCTTTCCGCTATATTGTATCAATCATTAATCTTTCACATCTCTGTTGTTGTTTGATTTTGTACTTCCAATTGCTATTATTTTCAGCTCTTTCCTCGCAAGACTTCATATCAATTTCATAACACTTCTTGCTTTCTCCCCAATATCCTTTAATTACTCCAACACCATTAGGATGAGGAAATTTAACACACTGGTGGAAAGTAGATGCTACTCCTAATATTCCGTGTAGCCAAGGTCGACCAATCAGAGCATTGTAAGGTGACTCAATGTCAACAACACAGAACAAGATCTTGGAAGTTATCCCTTTTAAGGGAATTCGCATCTCAATTTCCCCTTTTGGTTTATTGGAAGTACCATTAAAACCATAGATTTTATATGTTGAGGGAATTAAATCTTCGTCTCTTCCACCCATTGTTTTATAGGTATGATAAAATAGTATGTCAACAGAGCTGCCTGTGTCTATTATAACTCTATTGATAGCCCAAGAATCTTCATTTTTATCACCATTTTCTTCATCTTCTTCCTCTATTTGCTTTGGGTTTATCTCTAGTCTTACCACCAATGGGTTATCATGCTGCTCGCCTGGTTCTAGTACCTCTTGTGCACTGAAAGATATAGTTTGTTTCTGCCATTCTTATAATGGCGAGACTCTCACGATATTCATTATCTCTTTTCCATCTGTGTCTCTCGTGAAGACTCTGCTTAGAACATTATCATGGAAATCCTCTATTGTTCTATGTGAATGTACAATGGAATTACAAAACAGATTCTTTACTTTGGCTCCAACTTCTATTACGAATGATTCGGCTCCTTTTACAGTATTTACCCTGCGAATTTCTGGTGTTGGAGGCAATTGCTGAGATTGTGGATGTCCTGCTAAAAAGTGATTTAGCTTTCCTTGTTCAATCATTCTTAAAATTATTCTCTTTACATTCCTGCAGTCATTTACTGTGTGGCCATGAAAATGATGGTAAGGACAAAATTCTTGACTGCGATTGTTAGGATGTGGTTCTTTTCCCATGTTCCATGGAGATGGTATATTTTCCATTAAAATTATAGCTTCCCAAATTTTTTCTATACTAGAATTGAGAGGAGGCATCTTAATTTCTTCCCATATGATCTTCTGATTCCCTTGACTTCTGAAACTATTTTGCCTATGTCCACCATAAGTTTCCTGCAGCTGATCAAGCCTTTGAATCTTATTATTTCCACCGCGATTGTAGTAATTCTTCTCCCTTTCATACTCTTCTTGATCTCTACTACCCGTAGCTACCAACTTCTGTTGGTTATCAGTCTATACTTTTTCTTGTTGTGCTTGCGAGCTGCTCGCTACATTGTTTATCATTTTAGGAAGTAAACTCCCATTTGTTGCTCCTAAATTAGTGTTCGCGATGGGATATGATTCCATCTCATTTTGTTTCTCCTCCAAAGCAATGTATTCTTCCTGTAATTCTCGCAGTTCAGTCATAGTGATTGTATTCTTGACTCTGAAAATTTGTATGTACAGTAGATTGGTCGCGAACATTGCATTGATAAAAGACAAGATAAGATATCTCTCGTCAACTCTTCCTGCCATATTACTGCACATTGTCTTCCATCTTATGGTTAAATGTTTCAGACTCTCGCCAATTCTTTGTTTTAACCCAAACACATCTTCAATACCCGGCCGCGATGAATTGTTGCTTATATACGCTCCTAAAAATGTAGCTTGTAAATGATCAAAAGAATTTATGGTATTTTTTGGTAATCCCTCGAACCATTTCAACGCCTCTCCAGTTAAGATGGATGCAAAATATTTGCATAATACATCATCATGATTTTCCCACTATAGCATACATCTAACATAAGCTTTGACGTGTTGAACAGCACAAGTAGTTCCATCAAAAATGCTGGTTAATGCTGGTAAATTGCATTTGGGAGGTATCCCTCTTAACTGTAATTATTGAGTAAATGGAGTTCTCGCAGCTTCTTTAATAGCTTCATCAAGTTTCCTTCTACCTCCTTCTCTTCTATTGTTTTTCATTCCTCGCATTTCTGCTAATTCTCTCAATATTTGCTCATTCTCAGCTGAGTTTTGTTCCATTGGCCTCTTTAATATTGTTTCCCTTCTTCTGCGTTCTTGCCTTTCTTGTCTTGCGAGATTTTGTGTATCTTCTTCTTCATCATCATCTCGTCTTTCTCTGCGATTTCCTCTTTCATCTTCCTCTTGATATCGTAACTGCCTATCTTCTTCTCTGCGAATTTATTTATTTCTCCTCATTTCTCTTCGATGTCTCTCTATTATTCTCTGTATCCTATCATACTCCTCCTGAATATTACCATTGTAGCGATTTTGCGTACGTCTCCTTTCTCGATTTTCATGATTATTTTGTCGCATTGCTTCTCGAAATTCATGTTCTTCTACTTCTGCCCTTAATCTTTCCCTCTCGCGGGCTAGACGTGCTTGTTCAGCGTAATTTCTCTCAATTTCTTCTTCAATCATTCTTTGATTCTCTCGCCCATGTAATATCCTCTTACCTTCTTCTGAATTTTCTTCTTCAATTTGGTTATTTCTTCCCTCTTGATTTCTATTGTCACGCGGATTATAGCGATCACCAATTATCTTTTCTTCTCTATTTTGCACTTTTCCTCGAGTATTTTGTCTAACATTCCTTACAAGGGAATTTTCCCTTGGTTCTTCTCTGAATGATCTTGAATTTGATCTAACAGTACTTCTTGATCTCCTTCTTTGTAACCTCAAATTCTCCATTCTTAGCTCATGATTTTGTCTTGTTAAATTCGCACGCTCTTCTGCCTCTAATCTCCTTTCTTCCTGTATTCTTTGTCTCAAATCATCTACTATTTCACGTCCTTCATGAATTAACCCTCCAACCATTTCTTGATTTCTTTCTCCTTCTTCTTTATTTCTTAATTGTCGATTTTCTGCTTCTTCTATCGAATCTGACCTCCAAGTATGCACACTCACTCTATCATAATCCACATTCCTATCTTGTGTTTGTGTTTGTTGATTTGGCTGTTGAATTGAACTTTCTGCTTCATTTCTTATTCTATTTCTTCCTGATCTTATCCTTAAAGATTCTTCCAATTCACCTGTTCCCTCACCTGCAAGTCTTTTACTTCTCATCACAGTTGTCGGTGGTTCTGATGTATTTCTTCTTCTTCTAGCCATTTCTTCAACTCTAACAATTTCTTCACATTTTCAAGTTGTAATTAGAGATTTCTTAACTTGATTCTCCCTGTTTCTGAGCGCCAAAATGTAGTTGCAGGAATTCCCACACTACACACTTGTTAAGATTCTATAGAAACCTATTGGAAATCAATTAAACTTCAAAGATTTAAATGACACTTTACTATTTAAATTTCAGAAATGTTTACAGAATTGGAAGAAATCAAGATTACAAATATTCTCTTGAATTCTCTCTCCTCAAGACTCTTTCAACTCTCAAAAATACATCATCCTTTTCTGGATCTATCGGGCCCTTTATATAGGGATTTACATAATGGATGACAACTAAGTTTTCCTCCTATTTCGGATCTATTCTGCGATCTCATCGCTATCCCTATAATATTCTCTATCGCAAGAATGATGACCATTGCAGGATCAACATATTCTTCTTTTATTTCTTCCATCGTCAATTTATTTTGGATATCTTGTGACGCTCGTGAAACATTGTTGAAGAATTGGCAGTGACGCTCGCAGAAACGTTGAAGATCTTGTGGTGATGCTCGTTGGGAAGTGTTGTTAATCTCGCTGAGAAGTGTTGTAGCGATATTCTGGTCCTACACGAGGCATCAATCATGTCACAAACTGGGGGATACATACTGGGGTATTGGTCTTGCGGTTTATAGCAGCGCACAACGCGTCATCACAAGAACGTGTCAGGAAGTCGTGGACGGTTAGTGATGATGGGAGAAGTGGGCAAGCCTGGTCGTGTGACACCAACACACTACTCTATCACTCAACTTTATCCACTTCCCACGAGATACAAAGGTTAGGCTAAAAGACTTGTATAAATAGGTTCTCTGCCCTATTTTTTGAAAGGAGAGACAACAACAGAACAGAGAGAGCATAACACAGAAACCAAGTGTTAACACTCAAAGCCTGCTTGCGTTAATTACAAGCCTGGCTCACCTTTCTGTTACAAGTCATAAACAATCCTACACCTTCACAATATCAACACCTTCTTCGCTTCCCTCCATAAGATCAACCCCATCTCCTTCACTTTGTGACCGAAACAAGTCTGGAACGGCCATTCTTTTTGGTTTAGGCCGGACTTGCACATATTGACCTCTCGAATCTACAAGTACTCACCGCGCAGTGCATTTGTTTAAGGTTTAGATTCATTCCTCATTCACACACCCCAAATTACCAAAACCGGCAAGAATAGTTTTCACCCACAAACACTCTGACAGTGAAGCTGAAGAATCTGGCGGAGATGAATGATACAATGAAGATAACTGTGAAGACAAAGAAGAAAAATCTGGCGAGGATGATGATGGATCTAACTAGTTTTGTTTCCTCTTTTTAATCTCCTTGTAATATTTGTACATTTATCTCATTCTTCTTGTGATATTACTGCAAGGTTCCTTGATGTATAAATTTCGTTTGCTTCTATCTCTATAAATTAGAAAACAATTCTTTTCTACAATATAGTTAATCAACATGATTACTAATCTTTAACTATCTGTGTAAATGTATCATATAATAATGTCTATGTAAATTTATCATATAATGATGAATAACAATTTTATCATTCTGTTCATTCCCATACTTGCCTCTGTTATTCATCTGCAATATGAAAAAAATTGAGTAGAGCTTAGATATTAGTTGTGAATAAAATCCATTTAAATATTTTTGCCTCAATCTTTGCGATAATATCGCAAGTCTCATTATCTCTGCGTCAATATCGCAGTCATTCAATCTTGATTTCTTGTGGTCTTATTATGCCTTCCTAGTTAAAGGTCTTATTTTGCCACATTTTGTATTGGCGACAAAATCGCAGGACGTCCTTACACTTTCATGTAAAAACCCATTGATCTTGCCTTATCTGCATTTTGTCACTTTCTCTACGACAATATGACAAGTCTAAGCTCCCTTGCGAGAACAAAGCCTCATGACATTGCCGTCTTGCGATGAAATCGCAGGACGTCCTTACACTTTCATGTAAAAACCCATTGATCTCATCTTATCTTTTTCTCATGGCTTGTTGCCTCTGCATAATATTTGTCACGCGATAATATGATAGGCCTAAATGTTCTTGCGAACATAAAGCCCCATGACATTGCCGTCTTTAGACACTTATCAGCTCCCTAATGGAGGGTGCCGCCCTTATCTTCCCCCTGGTTGCCCCTTCAAGGAGGGCACATCGGCCATACAATACTAGCTCCTCCCATCCGGTCTTAATAACAACCAACTGTTTTCGCAGCCTCTTGTATTTTATGCCTATATGGTTTATAGTTACAAGACTGCACCCTAAGTGGGGGTTTTTTCGGGCCGAGTGCATCATAGACAAGACTTTCCAGGGTAGTTTCGTACGCCCCGGGCACTCTTGACTCAACCGTGTACCTCGGCGCCTTTATCATACTCTGTACTCCTTAGGAGAGACCCTCGGTTGTCCAACCAGGGTATAAACTTATATAGTTGGAAATCTAAGGTACCTCTCGTGGATGGGTTTTTAATAACCCCAATCACCATGACTCAGGTTCCAGCATTGGTATAACCTTATCCCTGAGCCATGCAAAGAGATACCCCCTTATATGACACGCTTTAGGTCTTACATTTGCCTCTTACGAAATTTGATTCACGAACTAGGGTGTACGCCATAAAGGTTCGTCCCGTTCTTATATTTCTCTTTCGAGTATTGCAACTCTGATAAAATTGCTTTTCTTTGATCTTCTCTTTATTTGCATTTCAACTCTTGTATGATTCTTCAATTTCATCTTTTTCATTCAAACGAAATATTCTTTTGAAACATTTTCTTCAACAAATCATTAATAAATTTCTTAAATTTCATAATTTTACCTTTCTACTTACTACTTTCTGCTTCTGCCCTTTTGTTGCGTTTTGTTATTTTCTCTCCTTCTGCGAGGCGCTCTCCATCAATTGCTTTTAGTTTGTGTTGACTTTGCAGTATCCCATATTCTCGCCGTTCTATTGTATCAACCATTAATTTGTCACTTCTTTGCCTCTGCTTGATTTTATGCTTCCAATTTCTATTCCTCACTGCTCTTTCTTCGCAAGATTCCATGTCAATTTCATAAAATTTTCTTCCCTCAATCAAATCTCCCTTTATAACTACAACACCGTTGGGATGTGGAAACTTAATGCACTGGTGATAAGTTGACACTACACCTAAGATTCCATGTAACCATGGCCTGCCAATCAAGGCATTATATGGTGATTCTATGTCAACCACGCAAAATTGAACTTTGGAAGATAAGCCCTTTAACGGAATCCGCATAGTAATTTCCCCTTTGGGCTTGTTGGAAGTACCATTGAAACCATAGATTTTATAGGTTGACGGTATCATATCCTCGTCTCTTCCACCCATGGTTTTGTAAGTATGATAAAATAAGATATCAACTGAACTTCCAGTATCTATTAGAACTCTGTTAATGGCCCAAGAATCTTCATTTTCACCATCATCATTTTCTTCATCTTCTTCTTCTATTTGTTTTGGATTTATTTCTAATATTACCACCAGTGGGTTGTCATGCATCTCTCCAGGCTCTGGCACTTCTTGTGCAGTGAAAGAAATAGTTTTCTTTTGCCACTCCTCTAATGGAGAGACTCTCGCAATATTCATTATCTCTTTTCCATCCGCGTCTCTCGCGAAGACTCTACTTAAAACGTTGTCGTGGAAATCCTCAATAGTCTTGTATGAATGTATGATGGAATTACAAAAAAAATTCTCCGCCTTGGATCCAACCTCTATCACAAATGTTTCTGCTCCTTTTACAGTATTCACTCTGCGAATATCTGGTGCCGGTGGTAACTGCTGAGATTGCGGATGTCCTATTAGAAAATGATTTAACTTTCCCCGATTAATCATTCTCAAAATTATTCTTTTTACATTCCTGCAATCGTTTATTGAGTGACCATGAAAATTATGGTAAGGACAAAATTCTTGATTTCGATTATTTGTATGTGGCTCTTATCCCATATTCCAGGGTGATGGTATATTTTCCATCAAAATGATAGCCTCCCAAATTTTTTCTATACTAGCATTTAGAGGTGGCATCTTAATTTCTTCCCATATTATCTTCTGACTCCCTTGCCCTCTAAAATTATTTTTCCTCTGAACACCATAAGTCTCTTGCGGCTGATCGAGTCTTTGAATTTTATTATTTCCACCACGATTGTAATAATTCCTTTCCCTTTCATACTCCTCTTGATCTCGACTTCCCATGGCTACTAACTTCTGCTGGTTATCAATCACCACTTTCTCTTGTTGTGGCTGCGAGGTGCTCGCCACATTATTAATCATTTTAGGAAGTAAACTTCTGTTTGACGCTATTAAGATGGTGTTTGCAATTGGATATGATTACATCTCATTTTGTTTCTCCTCCAAAGAAATGTATTCTTCTTGTGATTCTCGCAACTCAGTCATTGTGATGGTATTTTTTACTCTGAAAATTTGAACATATAGTAGATTGGTTGCGAACAAAGCATTAATGAAAGATAAAATGTGATATATTTCATCCACTCTACCATCCATCTCACTGGACATTGACTTCCATCTTATGGTTAGGTGTTTCAAACTTTCGCCAATCCTCTGTTTTAACCCAAATACATCTTCAATATCGGGCCGCGAAGAATTGTTGCTTATATAAGCACCCAAAAATTTATCTTGCAGATGGTCGAAATAAGTTATAATGTTTTTAGGTAAACCTTCGAACCATTTTAACGACTCGCCAGTTAAGCTAGATGCAAAGTATTTGCATAATACAACATCATGGTTTTCCCACTGTAGCATACACCTAACATAAACCTTGACATGTTGAACAGCATAGGTAGTCCCATCGAAGATACTGGTTAATGCTGGTAAATTGCATTTTGGAGGGATTCCTTCTAATTGTACTTCTTGAGTGAATGAGGTTCTCGAAGCTTCCTCAATGGCTTCATCAAGTTTCCTTCTTCCTTCTTCTCTTCTGTCATTTAACATTCCCCTCATTTCTGCTAGATCTCTTAAGATTTGTTCATTCCCAACTGAGTTTTGTTCCATTGGTTTTTTCAGCGCAGCTTCCCTTCTCATGCGTTCTTTCCTATCTTGTGTTGCGAGATTTTGATTTCCATCTCCATTATCCTCTCTTACATTTCTTTCACGAATGCGCACACTATTATATCTCTCATTTTCTCTTCTGCGATTTTCTTCTGCTCTTCTTTGCACCCTATCGTATTCTTCGTTAATAGTACCATTATTGTGGTTTTGTTCACGTCTTCTTTCTCGATTGTCATGATTATTCTGGTGAATTTCCTCTTGGAATTCTTTCTCTTCTACCTCTGCTCTCAATCTTTCCCTTTCGCAAGCTAAGCCTGCTTTTTCAGCATAATGTCTCTCGATTTCTCTTTCAATTATCTGCTGATTTCTTAGAGTTTATCTTCCATGAAATATCCTCCTTCCTTCCTCTTGATCTTCTTCGCCATCTTGGTTATTTCGTGCCTGACGTTGTTCATTCTCATGCCTTCTGTTGTTTTGCTCATTTTGTTGAATTTTACCTTGTGGTATGTAACGATCTTCCCTTATTTCTCTCCTTTCGCGATGTCCTCCATTTGGATCATAATTTTCTTCTTCAATATTTGTTATAGGTGATCTTCTTCTTACCTCACTTCTGATTGTTCTCGAACTTGATCTCGTTGTACTTCTTGATCTTCTATTTTGTAACCTCATGTTTTCCATTCTCAATTCATGGTTTTGCCTTGCCAAATTTGCACGTTCTTCCGCCTCTAATCTCTTTTCCTCTTATATTTTTTGTCTTAAAACCTCTACTGTTTCATTTTCATCATCTCCATTTACTTCTTGGTTTCTTCCCTCTCGTCTTTCATATCTTAATTGTCGATCTTCTGGTTATTCTATTGAATCTGATCGCCAAGTATGCACGCTTACTTTATCATAATCCACATCTCTATCTTGCATTGGTGTTTGCTAATTTGGATGTTGAACCTGATTTTATCCATCATTCCTTGTTCTATTTATTCTTGTTCTTATTCTTGAAGATTCTCCCATTTCATTTGTTTCTCCTCCTGTAAGTCTTTTAATCCTCCTTACGGTTGCTGGTGGTTCTGATATATTTCTTCTTCTTCTAGCCATTAATCTTAGTAAACTGGTGTATATTGCGTAAGATCTTTCACTAATTGTTCCAAATTCCTTCCAATCACAATGTCAATTTTTATATTTTTCTTCAAATAATCATCAAATCATCCCTATTTCGGGCGCCAAAATGTAGTTGCAGGAAAACCTACACTACACCCTTCACAAGAATTCACAATAATCAACACATATTTGAAGATTAAAAACAACACTTTATTATTTGATTCTCAGAGATGTTTACAGGAAATGGAAAAAATCAAGAATACAATCGCTCTCTTGGATTTTCTCTCTCTCTTCAATACTTTATCAACACTCAAAAATACATCATCCTCTCTATGAATCTACTGGGTCTCTTTATATAGGGTAGTTACATAGTGGATGACAGCTAAGCTGTCCTTTAATTTCAGATCTGACTCGCGATATTATCGCAGTAGTTATAATGTCAATTCTCGCAAGTGTTGTAACCATAGCAGGACAATCATGCTCTTCTCGTGTTTCTTTATTCTTCAGCTATTACGTCACTCTTTAAATTATCTCGTGATACTCGCAAAGTGTTGTTGAAGAATTCGCGGTGGTGTTCGCAGAAGTGTTGTTAGTCTCGCAAGTGTAATATCATGGAGATATTTTGGTCCTACAGTTAGGCATAGGAAATTCGTCCTTGGGGAAGCATTTGTTCAAGTATCTGGAATCCATGCAATACCTGATCTCGCGCCTGAATTGACTCGAAGATTGTTTGAACAGTTTGGATTGGAGATTGTATGAATGCTTACACAAGTTTGAGCTGATAGAGATAGGCCTATGAGATTCCTCATCGTCGGGCTCATCAGTTGTGGAGTTGGTACCATCTTGCAGCTGTCATGGAGCGTCTGGCACTTCTTCTTGTGGATCGTCATTTTTGTAGCATTTCGTTGGGAAGAGAGAAGAATTGAGATGCCTTGTCAGCAAGGATGTATCATGGGGCCTATCCTTCGATGATGCAAGTCGATCCTCCTCCTGGATTGATGCCCATATGGGGCATGGGATGCAATGGACTTTGTCTATTCTTTCTCGCAGAGCTTCCCTCGATTTGAACAGTTCAACTCCGCATATTCGTGTATAAGGAGACAATGATACAGGAATACGAATGACTTCTTTATTCAGCATAGTCTTCAGGCATTGGTGATACGCTGAAGGTACGATCCCGTATGTGCTGGTCTGGTTTCTTCCAAAGTCTGTCATTGTGGTAGGATGTCATACAATCTTTCCTGAGCGAACCTTGGTCGTCCTGAGAGTCTTGAGAGTAATCACATTAAAATATACTCCTGTGTCGATGAGGTCCCTCTTGAACCCTGAATCCTTGATGTGTGCAGTGGCAAGTAGGGCCCAGTTATGAGCTTTTTCTGGTTGATTGCAGCAAAACATCTCTGCCCGCCGATTCTTCGAGTGGTGTAAAAGTTCGCATAAACTTTTTACCAGAGAAACCGCTTCCTAATCTACCGGCCTCTGGCTCATAGTGAGACTATTGACTTAAGGAGGATCATTGTGAGGATCAGTCCCCAGTGTAGGAATCTCCATGACATGACCGTTCATATCTGATGTCGCTTCTTTGATCAGGTCCATGTAGGTCCGCGCCGCTGAAATACTTTATCCGGGTACGTTGAATGCGTTCCTTGTTGGCTCTAGGGGATGTCGCGTCTCTTGTGGAAATCGATCAGTTAATATCTTTAAAAAAGCGAGTACCTCTTTCTGTGTTGCAGCCATATCCGTTTGAGTCTTAGAAAGGACTTCATGCCTCTCCATCAAATCTGCGATGGTAATGGGAGATGGTTCTCCTCTTGCTCCTCCAGCTCCTCGTCCTGATGAAGGGGTGGAAGTTGTTGCTCTGGTGACCTCCGGAGGCGTTACACTTGAGGAGATGCTGGGATTTGTGGCTGCTCTAGCTCTGGTGATGAGAGGTGTTACACTTACTAGAACATCTCTTGCTCCGCTGGTACTGGTAGTAGAGGAAGCAATTCCACGAGATACACTGATGGTATTAACTGGATGCACGGTGACACTTGGGATATCAACACCGAGAGTGTTGTCAACGCTAGTCCCGTCAGGATTGGTTGCTGATCCAGACCTAAGATCCACCATTTTCGAAAATCAATAAAATTGAATTGGTATTGAAGAAATTGACTTCACAACCAAGAGATTAATCTCCCACTGTGGTCGCCAATTGTTTATGGGTGAAAACTATTTCTGTTGGTTTTGGTAATTTGGAGTGTGTGGATGAGAAATGAATCTAAACCCTAAACAAATGTACTGCACGGGAGTGCTTTTGATTCGAGAGATCAATCTATACAATTCTGGCCTAAACCAAGAAATGGTCATTCCAGACTTGTTTCGGTCACAAAGTGAAGGAAATGAGGTTTATCTTAGGGAGGAAAGCGAATAAGGTGTTGAGATTGTGAAGGTGTAAGATGTTTTATGAATTGTAACATAAAGGTGAGCAGGCTTACGAATAATGCAAGCAGGCTCTGGGTGTTTCGAATACAATTGTATTAACACTTGATTTCTGTGTTGTCTTCTTCTGGAAATAGGAAGGAGAACCTATTTATACAAGTCATTTGAGACTTATTCACGTCTCTCGTGGGAAGTGGAGGAAGTGGAGTGATGGAGTAGTGGAGTTATGTGTTAGTGTCACACGATCAATCTTTCCCACTTCTCCTATCATCACTAACCGTCCATGTCTTCCTGACACGTTCTTGTGATGGCGCATTGCACGCTGCACGCTGTAAACCACCAGACCAATACCCCAGTATGTATCCCCCCAGTTTGTGACATGATTGATGTCTCGAGTGTGTGGATCGTGGGACCCACAGAAGGTAGCATGTAATGCTAGTTAAATAACTAAGTTATTTAGGAAGTCGATACTTGTAAAGTATCATGTGTATTCTATGCATGTTATGCATCGAATGTACTCGGCATATATGAGGCATCGTTGTTGAGCATTATTCTCTGCCTACTTCACGTGAGGGTTTGGAGGATGCGCTAGCAAATCCTCCCTTGGATGACACACATGGTGTGGCAGAGTGGCAGACGGTGATCACGGTGATACCTCACTGGTCGCCTAACTCCTATCCTAGGTCATCCGTCCAGGCTAGCGAAGTTGGACGGACAAGATGACTTGCGACCCACATCTACGACCATCGGATTAGGGTTTAGGAGGTGCTCGAGTGCACTCTTTCACCTTGGTCGAATCCAAGTCTGGGAGACATTTCATGGAGGACCGATCAGGCATGCGTGTAGACGGCATGCTGATGTCTATGTCCATGCTTCACTGTCCCACTAAGGTTTGATCTAGGCCATTCAAATTTACCAGTGAAGTTGAGTGGTTGAGATCGATTTGCGACAGAATTCCTATGCCGCAAAGGATTCCTAAAGGGCACGGTATGCCACCTTCAAGGCGCGCGTTTCGAGACGACCAAGCTTGGTCGGTCTCAACCGATTGGTCCGGCGTGTAGGTGGTATGATGATATTCACGCCTATACCTAACTGTCCCATGGAAACATGATCTAATCCACTAAATTTGTCTAGCGAAGTTGAGTGGTCGAGATCAGTTTGTGATTTGGGAAGCGTGACCACGCTAGTTTGGGTGTGCGATTTGGAGAAACCAGGCATGGTATGCCTTGTTCGGTCGGGAGAGGAGATAGATGGTTCCAAGGTGATCATGTTGATTCTCACTGGACCTGCTCAGTTGTCTCCTAAGCCCTTCATTCGATCAGGAGAAAATGGACGCTCGTGATCAATACAAACCCTAATTAGGGTTTTGGATGGTCGTGCGTCATGCTTTGTTTTGTGCGCACGAATTGGGACAACCAACCATGGTTGGTCCTGACCGACTGGTCATGTGTGTAGACGGGCCCACCGTGATTCGGACAACCAACCATTGATTTAGTTTGCATTTAAGCTCTTCAATCATTGGTATGTCTTCACTTATGTTCCTATTATGGAGCATTTCTAGCTGAGATTTATCTTGTTTATTTGAGTAGTTATATTACCAAAACTGACATAGTTCCACTTTCTAAGTTCTTTTTTGGAAGTAAACAAGGATCTAGTGACTCTATAGGCATGAGAACCATTATGCTTAACATTCCAGGCTTTGTCAATAATGGTTCTACAAGAATTGTCTCTAAACCAAGCTTTGTTTAACCTAAAAGGATTAATTATAAGTGTCATTTTTAATTTTAGAAGTGGATAACAGGATTGGGAAATGATCACTAGCCAAATGGAAAAGATGGTAAACAACACAAGAGGGATAATTACTCAACTAAGTATCATTTTCTAGAAACCTATCAAGTCTTTCAAGAATGAGAGCCTGTCCTTTTCTTCTATTTATCCAGGTGAAAGGGTTGCCTATAAAATTTAAGCTATGGAGGCCATTATTAACAAGAAGATCATTATTCTTATCCAGAACAGATTATGGTATTATATTACCACCATCTTTTTCATCTTGAGATAGCAAAAAGTTCATATCCCCTGCAACAATCCAAGTTAAGTTCATTTTGGTAGCTATAAGCTTCATGTATTCCCACTGATCATTCTTATTTGAATATCTAGGGCACCATATATGAACCACACTAGATAATTTTTAGTTCTGGCATCCATTTCCACTAGGGCTGTCAACGGACACAAATCCGTCGGATTTTGTGTATACCGATAAGGTTAAGGTTAAGGTTTGCCGGAAATCCGACATCCGATAAAATCCGGCGGAATTCCAAAAACTCAATCCATTCGATTAGATTAGTTATCGAATTCGGATTTTTTCCTATAAAATTTAATATGAGAGAAATTCTTAAAACTCGATGCACAAAGAACCTAACACAACCGCTTCACTGAACATCGAGAGCATAAAAGTTGTGTCATTAGCGGCCATTGCATCTCGATTTCATGAATCGTACCAAGTATTCCTATAATCAAAATAGAAACAAAAAATTCCATAAGAAATTTCATTAGCGACCATTGCATCTCTGTTCATGAATCTTAATTCTTGAATACCACCTACAATCATCAAATGCTACAACCATCAAGAATCTCGAGAGAACAGCAACTTGTATAGCCACGGCAATAAACTCAAGATCAACATGCACGTACATGCTCTGACATACTCGCCAAATTGCGCCAATAAAACCTCTAATATAAATATAACTAATAATATGATTGAAGACCAATTTGAGATTAGCCAATTATATGATATAATTACACATTTTTTTACTCAATTTCTACAAATATCACTAGTAAAGATCGAATTATTTACAAAATCAAAGATCAACATGTATCAATTAAATATCACACAAAAAATGTAAAATTACCAGTAATAATCGATCTCGAGACTTAAGATAAGTAAGATGAGTAAATTAAATGAATCATTAATCACCAACTACGAGGATCCAATATGTATCGGATAAGTGATGAAGAAGAAGATTCTTTTGATTGCTTTGATTGCTTTGATATTAAGGAAAATACTATTTGTCTCTGAGTGAGAATATACGACTATCAATATGAGAATCAAATATTCTCTTTCGATCTGACACTGAATTCGAACTCTTCTCTATCGATGAACACAATAATCTATCCATCTCTCACACTTTCAGTCGGTGTAGAGGAGGAAGCGAAAAATGAGAAATGAAAACTTAGGTTTTCTTCCTAGATTAATATACCCTGGGGTGGAATTACCAGTACACCCCTGGGCTTATCGGATGTCGGATATTAACCTACCGGATTCATCCTCATCCGTTTCCGATAGGGTTAAGGGATAAAATCCGGAAACTAGTCGGTTGAATCCAAATCCGACAAATCGGAATAAATCCTATAGGATGTCTAATATTCGGAAACGGATCCCGGACTTCGGATGTCCATTGACAGCCCTAATTTCCACAGTACACTGAACAATATGAAGTTTAATCTCCAATATTTTAAGATTAATACCATCTTTCCAAATGAGACAAAGTCCACTAGAAGTACCTATTGGGTCATGGAAAAAAGCATTTGGATAGTGAAATATAGAGGTGTACTGCTTTATTTTCTTAGTAGTGTTTTTTCATTTCAATAAGGAAAATAATGTCCGGGTTGTTTGATCTTATAAGATCCTTAAGGTGTTTTCTAGTGTTACTATTTCCAAAACCATAAACATTCCAGGACATAATCTTCATGGCTGTGGAAATGTTAATTTAAAACAAATTGTGATTTGTGTAGTAAAACCTAATGTAGCTAGAGCTTATATAAGTAAAAGAAAGATTTTTTGATTAATAAATACCTCATTCTCCCCATTCTGCTTTCCAGATTATTTGTCCTTATGTGTGACTCTTTTTGTTGTTTATTTCAGTGACATATACCCATTATCATTGGTCTCTTTTCCATGATATTCTTCAATGAATCTCTGCCCCTTTCCTAGTCCTTATTGTACATTTTCATCATTAGTTATACCTTGAATCTTAACTTGAATCCCATCCTTTGGGGAAACAAACAGTGTTGCTTTAATAGCTCTCAAATTCATTGGCTTCATAGTAGCATTGTTGTTGCGCGTTACCTGATTCTTCTTTAATTTTCCAACAACTCCAAAAGGTATGGGCTTCTCATGAGCAGCTGTCACATACTCAGCCGCGGCTTTACAAACCCCTTTGAAGTGATTTATGATAAAGCATTCTTTACACAGTTTACTTGGTTGTCTTTCATAAAAAACCTTACCCATTTTTTTGTTCCAACAACAGTAATTTCTAAAACTCCTATTCCTAGTGGTGTTGTTAGCTCGATCTTTACACAAACTTTGATAGGAATAACCTCAGTTGGAATTGCATTTGGAGGCTCAATTGCAAGAACTTCTCCTAGTAATTTCCTCATTTATTCTACAGCTTTCACAGTCATATGCTCTGGTTGAAGATACTTAAGCTGAACCCAGTACATCTATTTTGACCAATCCAAGTTCTGATGAACTAATCCTTGGAAGTAATCGAAGAGGATACAAAGATAGCCATCAATGTTCCAGGGACCTTCATCAATGATTTTGTCAACAACCTCCTTGTTCTTTAGCTTAAAAATCATCACATTTGTGTCGACTTCAATTATTTTGACTTCTTCTGGAGGAATTAAAGACCAGGTAAATTGAAGGATTTTTTCAACAGCGCCATGACCCAGTTTTCCTTCAATTATAATTTTTCATATTAAACAGAAATCCAATTTTCCTTCCTCAGTTTCTTCAGTATCAAATTCATTTTGATTGAATACGATGGTATCCGCCGTAGCAGCTTTAAGTTCCAAAGTTGCTTCTCTGAATCTTTTAGCAAGATCAACTACCGTAATCTTAGAGTTTGGGATAGTTTCCCCAGAAACCGAATTTGAAGCCATGTTTTTGATGATTTTAGGGGAGTGCTGGATATGATGATGTTTATAGGTGGTAGGGTTTTGATAATTATTCTTCCAAATAGGGTTACGGAAAATATAACTAATATTCAATCCCTGAATATCTTCCATTAAGAGATTTTTAGAGTTTGTTGGAAAAGAAAGGAAACTACTAGAGTTGATTTTGACCAGATCAGGAAAAGGGATATTATGAATTCAAATTTGAATCGAACTTCCATCTTTCGACATGTGGGACCAACATGTGCATCACTAATCGTGTTTGAATCGGTGGAGATAACTTCATTCTTCATGAAAAAACCAATAGACATCGGAACTTCAGATGAAACTTTAGCTTTCACAAGCTTCGTAACAGCTGCAGCAAACGCTATAATCAACACATAAAACTAGGCAAACACTATTAATGGACAAAATATTCTGTAAACACAGGGGAAAACAAGAGAGAGTTAGAAGTTCATACTTTAAAAAAATTTAAACAAAAAATTTAAATTTGGGATGTTGTTGCAAACCAGCAATTTACTCTAACAAGTAGAACACAAATTAAAGATTCATTATAAAAAAAAATGCTAGATTTGAAGATTATGCTCTTTGATGCATTAGAGAAAGAGGAATTCAAAAAAGAATTTTAAAACTGAGTTGACTCAGTTTCGCCGATTTGCAGAGCCTTAATTATTCCTCATGAACTCTCTCCTTTGATAAAACTCCGTATCAATGTACTCATATTGCAAATTATATTCGTTGTTAATCTGAAACCTTATATAAAAATCCATACCCAACATTAAAAATGTGTATCCCTACAGGTTTACCAGCCCAATACATATACTATTGAGTTTGACCTCTCTTCTCCATATACTATTCAGTTTTGCATGTCTCCGATAAATGAGAGCCTTTTGCCTCGAAATTCAGAATGTTTATAACTAGTGGAGTCTTTTACTTTCACCGAATTATTATCTCCATTGAAAAAAATGATGATCAATCCTTCTCTCAGTATGGTACTTTTACATTATGTTTCATTCTTTTCTCTTATTTTTGATCAAATGTGTGTTATTTTCAATGCGATTAGTATATTCTTAATGGAAAAGATCTGTGCTTTCATAGATTTAGAGGAAATTTATGTTGCTTCCAAAATTTATACCATTCATTAGAATTAGAATTGGTGATTTGCTTACAAGAGGGGGAGGTACTAAATAAAATGCTTGAATAGGGTGTTCTCCAACGATGAAACCTTCAAATTTGTTGTCTATGGCGACGAAATATTTATTAAAATCCTTATAATTAATTTACATGTCGAAAGAATCTCCATTAGTGATTTTTTTGATGACATAATCTTCGTCCCTATTACAAGAGATTTGAGAAGAAGAAGCACACATTCCTGGTAAAGAAGAAAAACAATTAGAATATAATTCCCAGAAAAACCATCTCTTATTAAATTTTTCGGTATTATATTTTACGGCATGATCTTGTTCTTTTGTATCCTCCTATTTTTGATTATAAACTTATTATAACCCTAAATTACCATTAATAAAAAGGTTACTTGACTAATAAAATAAAATAATTAATGATAATGATTATCTGCCGACTGTTTCTAGAAGGAAAAATATGTTTTTCTTAGAACGGGCAACTTGATTGCTCCCTAATGAGAAGAAAAGTGTTTGATTGACTATTGTCCGGGGAACTTGTTCTGGGATGACCTTGAAGGCTTAAACTGAATTTGAGCTCAGAATCTTCAGAGATCATTGAACTGAACTCATTGAATTCTGTGTTTAAATCTCTGTTAACACAGTGGCTTTGTGTCTCCTTTTTTATATCTCTCATAATACTTTACTCCTGCAAGCTCATTCTTTCTGCATTCAATTCTCTTATTGTTTACTCATTCAAGCCTTTAAACCCCAGCCTCAGAATCCAGTCTTTTCCATATTTAGTTACTCCTGATTATCATTTCTACCTCATAAACTTCTTCTGTGCAAATTTAATCATGAAAATACTTTCTTGGAATGTCCAAGGTATAGGGACACCTTTGACTAGAGACCACTTGGATTATTTATGTCAATTTTATAAACTCGATATAATTTTTTTAGCCGAGACTAAGGCTCCTTGGTCTCGCATGGACTCGATTTTAAAAAAATTCTCATTTTAGTGATTGGTTCATAGTTCCTTCTATGGGAATAGCAAAAGGATTAGCCATAGCTTGGCACAATAATGTAGATATGAAGTTAATTGACTCAAAATTTAATGTGTGTCACTTCGAAATGAGACTAGGTGATAGGAAAATTTTAATCACGTGTGTTTATGGAGCAATAGAATATGATGATAAAGTTGAACAATGGTCATATATTGCTGAATTTGCTCTCCAGGTTGATAGTCCTTGGTTATTGATTGGAGATTTAAATATAATTTTCGACCCAGAAGAAAAACAAGGAGGTAATAAAGCTTCTACGAGTAGCAAGTATTTTGTTGTTCAAACTATTAACTCTATGGGTCTACAAGACGCGGGATACGTAGGAGCTCCTTTCACGTGGTCAAACAACAGACAGGGGGTGACGCTAATATTTGTGAAAGAATCGACAGAGCCTTGATCTCATACCAATGGATACAGATCTTCCCAGAAACAAAGGTACTTCACTTACCTAGAGTAGGTTCAGATCACACTCCTATATTTTTAGATTCTAACCCTGAAAAGAGGAAGTTACAAAAACCCTTCAGATGCATTAGATCTTGGTTAACACACCCAACATTATCTTCAGTAGTTTCCGCATCATGGAGGTTACATTCAAGTACTCATTCCAATACTGATCTCCAATCGAACCTTAAACTACTTTCTTCGGATTTAGCTCAATGGAACTCTGAGGTTTTTGGAAATATTCACAAGAACATAAAAACTCTTAATAATAAAATTGAGAGTATTCATAGAGCTGGTAATGTCTCTGCAAACGTAGAAAAACTAAAAAAACTTCAGGCGGGGCTTGGGAAATGGTACGAAATAAAAAATGACTACTATCACCAAATCTCAAGAGATAAGTTTTTTAGCGAATATGATCAAAATACTGAATATTTCCATGCGATCGCCTCAAATAGGAAAAGAATAAATTCTATCAATTCTCTTAGGGAACCATCGGGATTATGGTTATCGGACAGAGATCAAATATATTCCCTTCTTGTCAACCATTTATCTCAGATCAGTACTTCTCAAGTGAGCAACAACAATTTTGATATTTCAAGTATCATTAACCCTGCATTTCCGAAGAAGAGAATTCCTCTCTCAGTAAAATCCATTCTAGAGAAGAAATATGGGCAACTATCTCTAACATGAATTAATGGGGAGCCCCGGGCCCGGAAAGCTTCCAACCTGGATTTTTCAAAGCAAACTGGGACACTTTGGGCAATGATATCATTTCTGCAATTCAAGATTTCTTTAAAACAGGTACTTGAAACCCTGAATTTCATTTATCACCTTGATCCCAAAAATTTCCATACCTCAGACCCCTGTTAGGCCCATAAGTCTAAGCAACACTACCTACAAGATAATCTCTAAGATTTTAGCGAATAGGCTAAAACCAATCCTAAACAAAATCATATCCCCAAACCAACCAGCTTTTCTTCCAGGTAGACAAATCACTAATAACATTATCATTGCCCACGAACTACTTCACTCGATAAGAATTTCAAAAGCTAAGAAAGTCTACCTTGCTCTCAAACTAGATCTCTCTAAAGCTTTTGACAGAGTGGAGTGGGGTTTCATTAATAAATCTCTCTTATTTTTTGGTTTTTCCTCATCTTGGATAAATATTATCATGCAATGCATTTCAACCACATCTTTTTCAATCCTCCTCAATGGTTCCCCAGGACCATATTTCAAAAATTCCAGAGGATTAAGGCAAGGAGATCCCCTATCTCCTTATATCTTTATGATTTGCATGGAAATTTTATCTAGACTTTTAGAGAAAGCAATTATGAAAAATAAATTATCCGGGATGAAGATCAATAAAGATGCCCCGACTATTTCTCACTTATTCTTTGCAGATGATTGTTTTCTATTCACGAGAGCAGATTTAATAGAAGCAAAAAATTTATTAGACATTTTATCCTCTTTTGAAGAAATAACGGGGCAAATGGTCAATCTTCAAAAATCGGGAATTCATTTTAGTCGGCGCATCCACCCAAGACATGGAAAAATAATAGCGAAAATCTTAATAGTTCAGCTAATGACAAAAAACGAAAGGTATCTGGGAACTCCCCTTTTCTTTGATAAAAATATAAAATAAAAATTTGAACCTCTTCTACAAAGATACTATTCTACGCTTCAAGGATGGAAATCGAAGCTTCTTTCCCATGCCGGGAGAACAGTTCTGATAAAATCGGTTCTTCAAGCTTATCCAACTTACCAGATGCAAGTGCTAGCATTACCAAAAGAGACTTTAGATCAATTGGATAGAATTCAAAGAAATTTCTGGTGGAATAAAGACGGGGTGAAAAGACAAGGTGGATTTATGATAGCTTGGTCCGGTATTTGCAAACCCATATCGCAAGGGGGTTTAGGAATCAAAAATCCGCACCAATTTAATTTGGCTTTGCTAACTAAACTGGCTAGTAGATTAATCTCTGAACCAGATCAATTGTGGGTTAAGCTTCTAAAAGCAAAATATTTTCCAACCACAAATCCCCTAGAAAATTCGAGAACATCTAATCTTTCTTGGATTTGGACTAGTATCCAAAAAGGATTAAGTCTTATAAAAGGGAATTTCGTGTGGTAAGTTAAAAATGGAGAATCGACTAAAATTTGGGGAGACAGATGCATACCCAATGAGGATATAATTCAAAAACCCGTGGATATAACAGATCAAGCTACATAAATGGTAAAAGACCTGATCACAGTTGACAACAATTGGGACATTGAAAAATTAGATGAATATTTCAGCCCGGAAATAAAAGAAAAAATTATGGCAATTTCGGCACAAAGAGAAGAAAAAGATATAATAAAATGGAGGCACCACACTTCAGGATCATTTTCAGTAAAAAATATCTATAATTTTCTTAACTACCAAGAACAAGATAATGACGATTTAGCGAATTTCCCATGGAAGAAATTATGAAAAATTAAAAAAATTCCAAGAATTAAATTATTCATTTGGAAATTAGTACAGAAAGCTCTTCCAACTTCAAGTAGACTAGCTTCCCGCATGAAAGATACTTCAGCGGATTGCCAGATGTGTAACTCGCAAATTCATGAAAACGAACAACATCTATTCAGATTTTTCCCTTTCGCGAGAGTGGTTTGGTTTGGGGTCTCTTTAAGTTTTATTCACAACCAACATTTCAATGATCCTATACGCAACTAGGTCAAAAATTGGATTGAAGATCCGAATTCCGAGCAAATTTTGGATAAAATCGCTACGGTTCTCTGGTTTATTTGGAAACACAGATGCTCAGTTGTTTTAGAAGGAAAAACTCCTAATCCGATAATGTTGATAGACCAGATAAACAAGTATTTACAATCAGCAGCTTCTATACCTATTAAAGGAAAAACTATGGCTAGAAATGGGGTGGCTCCAAAGCCAAATTGGACATCTCTGAACACAGACTGGATAATCTTTATCGATGCGGCTTTCAAAAAAGAAGATCTATCAATGGGTTTCGCGTTTATCTTATATTCGGTGGATCAAGAGGAATTCATGCATATTGAAGCAGGTTCAGACAAGGCAATGACAACAACTCATGCAGAAGCAAAGACAATGTTTAAAGCTACATCTTAGTTGAAAAATAACATTTTATCCAGTGTTTCTTTCGTCACGAATTGCAAAAGTATTGCTGAATATTTAAACAAGAATTGCAAAGAAATTTCCTGGGAAGCTGAAAGCACGATGAAAAAGGTTGAAGCAACTTTGGATACTCTTCCACAAGCCAAGGTGAGATATATTAACATAAAATACAATTCAGCGGCTGACATTTAACTAAGGAAGCTAGGGTCAAGAGTCTCCAAAATTTATCTTTGCACATTAGAAAAAAAATTAGTAAATCAAGTATTTTATCTAGTTTTTTTGAAAAAAATGATGTTATAAACCTTTTGTATTATATTACTTGATTTATAAAAGCTCATCTTTTAATAAAAAAAAAATTGAACTGAACTCAGTTAGGCGCAAAAAAAAAAAAAACAAAAAACAAAAAACTATTTACGATGAAGATAAGATTCGGTAGGAATATGAACATCAAAACAGTGCAACCCTCTTGACATGTAAGACACTGAATGTTGATTACCCCCACGTGAAGGTAACAGTGCACACGTCTAATAGGCTAGACTAGAGCTTGAATGTAGAGAGAGAGAGAGGAAAAAAAAATGGAAATGAATCTGGGTGTTTGTGATATTGTCTCTCAAAGTGGTCACCACTCACCACCATCACCACCAGTCATAGCTTGACTGTTCTTGTGATAATGTTTGCTTTTGATTAGAAAGATAGATATTTCATCAAGCTACTCCGAATTCCGTTTTAGTTAATTTTTCATTTTGATATGGATGTGGACAATAATCTATCTGAGACTGAGGTGTACAGGTACTAATTCTCCTAGCTTTTGCGTTAATTTCTTTTAAAATTACTTCTAGCCATGTTCTTGTTCTTTTGAGATCTACAGAATTTTCAAAACAATATCATGGATACATATTACATCTCCTTGTTTTTCTTAGTGGTTTCATGGGTATGTTCAGTTTTTTCTCCAAATTGAAAAAGAATACTACAATAATATCTGAATTCAGTTTGAGGAATTTAGCTGTTGACTGATTTATGAGGTTTCTTAGTTATAACTTCGATATTAAATTATGATTTTTTTGATCATGAACGAAGACTGTAGAAGGATAAACTAATGTACACAGAAAGATCTCCTCAGGGAATTACTTACAAGGAAAATCTCTTTGCAAAAGAGAGATAAATTAGATAACAGGATAGAACAAGAAATGTAAAGAGAAGAAAAAGAAGTGTAAACTAAAACTATATAGCCAACTTACTTAATAAGAGCTGGCTTAAGCAAAAATCGCAGTTGAAAATCACTTGATCACTAGGCAAATTAGAGAAATCTTTGGACAAGATTGAGCCCCAAAACAGAAGTGCAGGTTTTTATATCTACACTCACTTAAAAAGAAAATTTCTTTTTTCTCCTCCAAAACTCTTTGATTTTATTCAAACCAAATATGCCGAGTTCCGCAGTAACTTACCAGTCGTATGGATTCCTTTAGAAAGCCCAAGGCCTAGCTAGCTGGATGATACTTGCAGGCGTAACCCACACCCAATGATCTGGAAGTATATAAGTCCAAACTTGTTTTGCGAAGTTGCAGTGAAGAAGAGCAACGACAAGCAAGGTTTGTGTGGCAAATCTTGCAACTGGTCAGAGGTTGTTGTGATGGGTAAGGGTGAGTGATGAGTATGCTGATGCTACAGAAAAAAATACCCTTCTGAGATGAATACCATGATATGGTATATAGCTAGCAAGAGAGCTGCAAAATGAGAGATTTCTAAGTTATTTGGGTTTCTGAAGGTGAGATAGAATTTTTTCCGGAAGCTTGTATATTGCTGGGTAAGAGATACTTTAAAGTGTTAGGGGAAACACCAGGGATCATGCCAAAACGGAAGTAAAAGTGCCTGATTGTACCTAAGTGCCCGTGTGTTGCTTTGTAAGTGATACTTGCAGAATGATCCATTTCCAGCAGGAACACCCATATAGGGTTGAAGGCCAAGTAGTAAACCGCTTTGGACAGCTTCCATACTTTCCAGAAACGCGGCATCTGTTCTTGTTCATTCCCATAGTGCGAAACCCACTTAGCAAGAAGTGCTGATTTGTTGCAAATTTTTAATTGTTAGACCACCCACATCTTTGATATCCCGATTCACTCAGCTACAACCTTTTTGCTCACCTGCACTTGACCAAAGAAAGCCTCTAATTTTCTTTTCAGTAATCTTAGTAACTGAGGTAGGAGCTTTAAAGAGAGAGAAATAATAAACAACAAAATTACAGAGAACAGACTTAATAAGGGGTTAGTCTGCCCCCTTAGAGTACATGTTTTTCTTCCACAAAGTTTACATTGAGTCAAACATCTGAATTACAAGATATCAGATGGTTTTAGAGTTTGATTTGGCTCCGATTGGGAGACCTAGATAAGATAAAAGGGGGCGATTTTGTTGAGCAACCAAGTCTTGCAGCAGAAAGTGATAAATCTTTAAAACAACACACTGAAATCATGATTTCGAGAGCTTTTAAATAAAGGTATAGAATTTGATTATGTCCAAGTTAGCTTGGTATGCTCATGGTCTGTAAGAGGGAAGGAGGATATAAGTATGATATTTAGAGGAACAGAGGATTCGGTTGTGGGTATTGAAGAACCATGAGGCATGAGTGAATTGTGCGAATCTGGTAGTAATAAGTCAGATAAATGGTATACAAGCTAATGTTGCATTTTATATGTCATAGTTGTTCTGCTTTATGAGTGTAATAAACCCAAAAAATATAATCAGTTTTAGGGGTTTCCTCTTACTTAGACGATGCCCACACAGAAAGTGTCTGAAGGAACAGTCACATCACATACCAAGTGCAGTGATTACCGTAGGTACTGGGTATGGTGCATTACAGATGTGTCCTTCTCGGTCCTATCCTACTATGAGGAAAATAACTTTTGAGAATGGAGCATACAAGGAAGCCCTGCCGGGAAAACCACATTTATAAATCCCTATCTCAATTGTTGGGTCGCTTCTATGCCTTCTGATTGTGAACATTATTCTGCTTTTATTTTTGCGGACATTTTGTTGTCCCTTTGCCTTTTTGTTAAACGTGTTTACGAAAGTTCATATTCTTGAACCTCCATACTTGTGAACCTTAAATAATGTCTTTCTCTTATCCAGTGCTCTTGTCGATAAGCCAAATTATGGCAGCACTGTCGATTTGAACAAGAAGAGGAAGTTGGAAGATGATCAGGTGGATTTGCCTTCACCAAAACACAAATGTGGGGATCCTGCCTCTGAACAAGGTGGAGGGGTGTCTGAAGACGGAACAAGACGATTAGAATCGCCAAGTGGTAGCAATTACTTCAATTCTGCGACTGCCATGTCTTCGTACCCTGATCCTAAGTTGGAACCGAATTTTCTGAAGGTATATACATACAACAAACCTGCTAAGTTTGAAAATGTGTACCCAAAGACTCAAATCTATGATCAACCTTCTACTTCATATGGTAGTTGTGGAAGCAACAGTTTCAAAAGTACTGATGAAACAGGAACAAGTATAAGAGAAGGCAACTCAACAATCAATAAAGAATTCGGTGGTGAATATGAAACGATGGAGGAATGCCCAATTATGGAAGACAGTGACATGAATCTTGATCCTAATGAAGCGGAGTCCAATTTGTTTGTGTTATCATCCGGAAGATGGGACATCGACCCTGGTAAATCTTTCTCATACGTTCTTCAAATGTAATAGAAATATTTTCATGTGTCTGTCTCATGTCTTTAGCTATTTTGATCACAAGAAGCTCTTAATTGATTTGAGTTCATGTTTATTCACTGCAGATTCACGAGTAGACTTGAGGAAGCCAACTATTGATCAAGAATTTGAACAATATTTTTCCATGTTAATGTTGTAGATGATGAAATGATACTGTAACATAAACCATATACTATATCGATTTCAGGTTTGGGTACTCAAGATTCTCAAGTCATGAACATCCTTTAGTTGAATGAAAAATTGAGGGAATGTAAGTCTCAATTCTTAATAATTTCGTGTATATATCAGGCAGATGTACTTTGTAAGATAGTATGTAATAACTGACCGTCTTTTAATTGCAAGTTTTAACATTCCCTATTCTTCTCTTACTAGTGGATTGCCCGTGCCATAATGGCACGGGGACAAAAGGGGTACTTGTGCTATGGCTAATGCTACTGGATACTTTTGTGCCGTTTATAAGCACAACACTTGTGAGAAAATAGAACATGCGGTGGTTACCGATGGTTAACGTGACTTTAGCGGTGTCAAGAAATCTGGGCAGCACTTATTTAGATGATCTAAGAGCGTAAGATGCATTTTCTAATTTTTAATGAGAAAAGAAGACACCTGTCCGGAACACCAAAACTTGTTATTCTCTGTTTGGTTTCTTTATGTCAGAACTCTAACTTCACCTCGATCTTCTCCTCCACCTGTCCTGGTCCTCTGTTAACTTTTCTTCCCACTTTTCTCTATCGTCGCCCTTCTGTGGAGGCAAATATTTGAATAACAATTAATACCTCGTCAAAAACATCAAATTATTTGAATAAATTTATTTAATCATTATATGAATTTTGGTAAGGCATTGTTGTACGGGAGTATTTTGGTGTTGTTGGTGGCAGTTGTGGCGATAGCAGAGGTGGTGATGGTGATTAATCCACCAAGAAATAATTAGCTAAACATGACCAACAACGATAAGATTTTTTTTTTCTAATTATATTGAAGTTGTCTTCTTGTAAATTTATGATATCTGTTAGTCAGAGATGAACAAGGATATATGACATTTTTGTTAATTGACTACTACAGAAACCTAACTTTCCATCTTTGGGTGAATTACTGTTCTCAAGTTCTCTTGATGGATATTTATTTTTCGTTCATGGATGTTGATGTTGTAATTCGCGGCTGAATTTTAAGCGGAGTCCTCAATTCGTTTAAAAAAATCAACCAGGTTCGATTGGAGTTCAGAGTTTGAAAAGGTAACAGATATTCAAATACAATCAATACATGGTAATAAAAAAATGCTTCTTGGAAGAAATATGTGGATACCGTTGATTGATGCTGTAATTCTATTTTTTGGGTTATTTCGATCAATTGGCGAGTAAAAATTGAAACTGAATTTGGTTTGAATTGAAACTATAATTGGGATTTTTTACCAGGGTGGTGGTGGTGGTGAGTATAAATAGAGACTGAAATTGGTTTGAATTGAAACTAAAATTGGGATTTTAGCGGTGGTGGTGTTTCAATTGATTGAGAAGTGCGAGTGATGATAGTTTCAATTAAACTGTCAGTTTTTGTGGTGGTGATGACATCGAATGTTGGTAGTGATGGTGTTGGTGACGGTGGTGTGGAAGGTTGAAGGAGGTGGAGGGGAGATCGAGAATCACAGAGAAACAAAACTGAAACTTTTTTTCTCGGATCTAATATCTAATTGTTTACAAACTGTCCCTTCAGTTTTTTGAGTTATTATGATGACCCAGCTATGAAGCTCAAAAACACGGAAGGGCATTCGAGTAATTATAATGGTGCGTTAGTCTGTCTTGCCCTTATGTTTGAGCAAAATTACGTCAATTTGTAGGAGGAAATAATTCACGGAAACAGCGCAACTATTCACAATCAATTTTACACTTATTTTTTTTATTTTTGCTTTTGCTTTAAAACTTCGAAACCCTAACTACCTCTTTTGAGCTCAACAGGTGCCGGAGTAGCTGTTGTAAAGGCGAAGGAAAGGAAGCGAAAGGAAGTGAAAGAAGTTTTTATTTTCAATTAAACAAAAAAAAAAAGAGTTTATTTTATTGTATTAGGATTCCTCTACTCTTGTAATTTTCTTTTTCTTTTGCACTTTATTTTGGACTTTGGACTTGGACATTCTATTTTTATTTTTTATTTTTAAACCCTACGGAAGGGTATTATTAAATATCAACTGTTTGCAGAGAAGGACGGTGATTACAATATCACCTCGGCCCCTCGGGTTCGTTCATGACATAGGAGTCGTGTCCCGAGTCGACAACAACGGTTCATCCCCCGTCTGGAACGGGAGGTAAGTTTGTCGAAACACTCGCGAATCCCTTGTTAGCGAGTTACTGTATTCCTTCGTTTGCATATATGTTGAGGAATTGAATACGGCTGCTTTATTTTCCTAGTAAAGGGCAAGGACTGGCCATACAAGATAAGGGTTCGGATTTCATCACCGTTCTCTTCTTGCCCGCCTTAGGAAAACGATACATACGCGAACCTAAGCTTTAAAATTTTGAATAGAACAAGACCTATAAGGTAACGAGCTTAGTAGGAAAGTCATTTGAAAAATATTGGTTACTCTTTAAGCATACTTCGAAGTTCATGACGGTTTCTGTAAATTGAATGCGTGACTGCGCCGCCTTGTAATACGGTGAGGCCTTGGGTATCAAAGCTCTAGCAGCTTCCCTCGCCTCTATTCAATTTACTTAAACTCGGATTGATTCCAGAGGAGTTTTCTCAGATTGTAACGAATTCCCTTTCGAAGGATTAGAAGCTGGTCTAGAAAACAATCTAAGTGGAGCCATCATGCTTTTTGTTTGCTAGAAATCAGTAGGTTTACTGTGGTGGAATCATCCTTGTTTGTGATTGCATAGAACTTGCCTTCTAGGTGAATGGTTAACATGCTTGATGTGCTAGCTAGGCTATGATTGTGTCTTTTAGAGACCATACATGCCGACTAGTTAGAATCAGTCAAGAAGAGTTAATTGAAATACATAGTTCTGAGGCAGACAGTCCAAACCCATCCGAAACAATGGGAGAACCAATAAACCCAGTCCGTAGTCTAAAGGACTACATGTACCCAACGAGGACAACCCAGTCCTCGTGCATTGTCTTACCAGCTATTGATGGACAATTTGAGCTAAAGGAAAGTATCCTCAATATGTTGCCTAAATTTAAAGGGGTTGAAGCTGAAAATCCCTACCACCATGTGAGAGAGTTCGAGGAAATTTGTGGGACTCTTCGGATCAACCAAATGACGGATGAGCACCTCAAAATGAAACTTTTTCCTTTTTCTTTGATAGACAAAGCCAAGACTTGGCTGTGTGCTCAACAGCCACAGTCATTTCATACATGGGATACTCTTACGAAAGAGTTCTTCAAAAAGTTCTTCCCAAACCATAAGACTACGACAATTCGTCAAAGTCTGAATAGTTTTGTGCAATTAGAGGAGGAAACTTTGGCAAAATATTTGGAGAGATTCAATGAATTATTGCTCCAATGTCCTCACCATGGTTTTGAAAAATGGAGACTTGTGCAAATTTTGTATGAAGGCTTAGATGTCAAGAACCGAACTACAGTTGAGACCATGTGCAATGGTCAATTTATTGAAAAAACTGTTGATGAGTCTTTGGATTTCTTAATCGAAGTCGCTGAAAAGACTCAGCAGTGGGAATCCCCCCATGAACCAAATAGGATTACCCTTGCATCCAATGTTCATAGAATTGACTCTGACTTCGAAGGAAGTGCAAAGATGGCATCCTTGGCCAGGAGAATAGAAAAGCTAGAACTAGAAAAGAATGGAAAAACTAATATCCCTACTCTCCGTAGTCAAATTGAAATGGCCACTTGTGCCGCATGCCATAGTTCAGACCATCTAGTGGACACTTGTCCAGACCTCCATGCATTTCAAGAGTCTAAAACCGAGCAAGCCAATGTTTTGTACCAAAGGCAAGAGAACAACCCATATTCTCAGACATACAACCCAGGGTGGAGAAATCACCCTAACCTTTCATGGTCTAAAGGGCCCTTCCAAGGGGGAACAACAAATAATAACCAAGGATACCCTTATCCTAGAAACCCCCAAGTGCAATCACATGTGCAGTACCCTGTAGAGAAAAAGCCTAGCTTCGAAGAAAGTTTCGGTTTGTTGACCCAAAATTTGGTACAACTCCAAAAGACCACATACCAACGTTTTACAAGTCTAGAACTTAAAATGGGTCAAATTTGTGAAGCATTGAATGAAAGAGACAAAGGAAAACTCCCTAGTCAGCCCCAACAAAATCCAAAAAATGTATATCAGGCAGAAAATTCAACTCGAAATGAGGCCTCCCATAATCAAGTAAATGCTGTCACCACCCTTCGTAGCGGTAAAGTTGTTGAAAACAATGTAGGTGTACCACAGTCGAGTGAGTGTACATCAGACTCACCAGTGCATAAAATCCCACAGAAAACACCTATTATTGAAGAAAAATCTGAGCAAAATAAGAATTCCCATAATGCTAATGTCTCTGCACCATCTCATGTACCTGTTGCTCCATTCCCACAAAGATTGGTGCAGCAAAAATAGAGTATACAGTACAACGAGATTTTGGAAATGTTCAAACGAGTTAACATCAACATCCCATTTCTTGATGCAATCAAGCAAGTCCCTGCTTATGCTAAATTCCTTAAGGATCTGTGCACACAAAAGCGAAAGCTTCATGTGCATAAGCGTGCTTTTATCACTGAGCAAGTGAGTGCAATCATTCAAAGCAACACACCTCCAAAGTTTAAAGACCCAGGTAGTCCAACTATCACATGAAAAATAGGTGACCAAACGGTTAAGAAGGCGTTGCTAGAATTAGGGGCAAGTGTGAATTTACTACCATATTCAGTATATGTGCAGTTAGGTCTTGGAGAGTTGAAGGCAACACCTATAACTCTGCAATTGGAGGACAGATCCGTCAAAGTGCCACGTGGTGTGGTAGAAGATGTTTTGATTAAGGTTTATTTTCCTGTGGACTTCATCGTCTTAGATACTCAACTTTGTGAAAAACCCTGACAGTCACATTCCTGTCATTTTGGGACGTCCCTTCTTAGCAACGTCCAATGCAATCATTAACTGTCGTAATGGAGTGCTGAAGTTGTCATTTGGTAATATGACTGTGGAGTTGAATGTTTTCAATACTAGCCAACAACATTTAGATCTTGATGATGATAATGATGTGCATGAAATCAACATGATTGAAAGTTTGATTCAGGATTCGTTGTCTAGTAGCATGTCTGTTGACCCTTTGGATGCTTGTTTGAATAATTTTGACTTGGATTTGTTTGATGATGAATACATAAGTGAAGTGAATACTTTGCTTGAATCCACACCACTTATGGACACGACTAAGTGGAAAGCTAGAGTGGAACCACTTCTACTCTTGGAATCCAAGTCTGTTCCCTCTCTTGTTGAGCCACCAAAGCTCGAACTGAAACCATTGCCTGATACTCTTAAATATGCATTTTTGGGACCTTCTAATACTTTTCCTGTAATCATTTCATCTGCCTTAGATACAGAATAGGAAAGTAAACTTTTAGAAGTACTTAAGGAGCATAAAGAAGCCTTAGGATGGACCATCTCGGACCTTAAAGGCATAAGTCCCACTGATTGCATGCATCATATAAACCTTGAGGACAATGCTAAACCATCTAGGGAGATGCAAAGGCGTCTCAATCCTAACATGAAAGAGGTTGCTAAGAGTGAGATTATAAAGCTTCTTGATGCGGGTATCATCTACCCAATCTCAGATAGCAAATGGGTTAGCCCCATTCAAGTTGTCTTGAAAAAGTCGGGAGTTCTTGTAGTTCAAAACGATAAAGATGAGTTAATCACTACTCGAGTAACCACAGGGTGGCGAGTTTGCATTGATTATAGGAAGTTAAATGAAGTTACAAAGAAAGATCACTTCCCTCTTCCATTCATAGATCAAATGCTTGAACGATTGTCTGGGCGTAAATTCTATTGTTTCTTGGATGGTTTTTCTGGTTACAACCAGATTCATATTTCACCCGAAGATCAGGAAAAGACTACATTTACATGTCCATTTGGAACGTTTGCCTATCGTCGTATGCCCTTTGGGTTGTGCAATGCACCCTCTACATTTTAGCGTTGTATGATGAGCATTTTTTCTGATATGATAGATAACTTCCTTGAGATCTTTATGGATGATTTCTCTGTGTTTGGATCATCTTTTGATGAATGTTTGAACCATCTTACTCGCGTGCTGATTAGATGTAAAGAGAAAGATTTGGTTTTAAATTGGGAGAAATGTCATTTTATGGTGAACTCGGGCATAGTTCTAGGACACATCATCTCTGAAAAAGGCATTGAAGTAGACAAAGCCAAATTCGACCTCATTCAAAACTTGCCGCAACCTCGCTCTGTGAGGGAGGTTAGATCATTTTTAGGCCATCTTTGGTTTTCTACCGTAGATTCATTAAAGATTTCAGTAAGATCTCAAGACCACTGTGTAATCTACTCAGTAAAGATGTTTCCTTTGTGTTTGATAATGCTTGTGTGCATGCTTGGGAAGAGCTCAAAACTCTTCTAACTTAAGCACCTATAGTCCGACCTCCTTATTGGAAATTACCTTTTGAAATCATGTGTGACGCATCTGATTTTGCTGTTGGAGCTGTCTTAGGTCAGCGAGTTGACAAACACCCCTATGTGATCTACTATGCTAGTAAGACACTGAATGAGGCCCAAATGAATTATTCAACAACCGAAAAAGAGTTGATAGCTGTTGTGTTTGCATTAGATAAGTTTAGATCTTATTTGATAGGATCTAAAATAATCATTTATACTGACCATGCCGCATTAAGATATCTTTTATCTAAAAAAGATGCCAAGGCTCGTCTAATTCGATGGATACTCTTGTTACAAGAGTTCCACCTCGAAATTCGAGATAAAAAAGGGTCAGAGAATGTTGTTGCTGATCACTTATCTAGATTGAATGTCGAGTCTGCTGATGAATCAGAGATTATTAGAGAATCTTTCCCAGGATGAATAGCGATGCTAGTTTCGAAATGCCATGGTTTGCCGACATCGTGAACTACCTTGCTACAGGTAGGATGCCACTTCATTGGTCTAAACAAGACCGGTCTAAGTTCTTGGCCGAAGTGAAACATTTCCTATGGGATGACCCATATCTGTTCAAATACTGCCCTGACCAAATCATTAGGAAATGTGTCCCCAACTCTGAACAAAGGGATGTCATCTCTTTTTGTCATGATCAAGCATGTGGATGCCACTTTAGTGCAAAGAAAACTGTTGCAAAGATCTTGCAGAGTGGTTTTTACTGGCCAACATTATTTAAGGATAGCCATGAATTATGTATTTCTTGTGACCGGTGCCAGAAATTGGGAAGTATATCAAAACGAAACATGATGCCCTTACAACCCATTTTGATTGTTGAGCTATTTGATGTATGGGGCATTGATTTCATGGGTCCATTTCCTAGCTCTGAAGGAAAGTTGTACATTCTTATTCTTTGTTGACTATGTTTCTAAGTGGGTAGAAGCAATTGCAACCAAAACTAATGACCACAAGGTGGTACTTTCGTTCTTAAAGGAAAACATATTTTCTCGATTTGGCACCCCTAGAGCTATAATCAGTGACGGTGGTTCACATTTCTGCAATAGGCCTTTTGAGTCCTTAGTCCGTAAGTATGGCATAACTCATAAAGTTGCAACCCCATATCATCCACAGACCAGTGGCCAGGTAGAGGTTTCAAATAGGGAGATTAAGCACATTCTAGAAAAGACGGTTAACCTGTCTAGAAAAGATTGGTCTTTAAGATTGAATGATGCTTTATGGGCCTATAGAACTGCATACAAGACCCCCATTGATATGTCCCCTTATAGACTTGTGTACGGTAAAGCTTGTCATCTCCCTGTAGAGTTAGAACATCGTGCATATTGGGCTGTAAAGAAACTGAACTTTGATCAAGATAAAGCTGGCACCCAAAGAAAGCTTCAACTCAATGAGTTGGAAGAGTTAAGAAATGATGCTTATGACAGTGCAAAGTTGTACAAATATAGAATGAAGGTGTTCCATGACAAGCGCATTTTGCGCAAGTCATTCACTCCAGTCCAGAAAGTTTTATTGTATAACTCACGACTGCACCTTTTTCCAGGAAAATTACGTTCTAAATGGACAGGCCCGTTCGTGGTGCGAACAATTTTCCCCCATGGGGCTGTAGAACTAGAAGATGTAACAACCAAGAATGTCTTCAAGGTCAATGGGCAGAGACTGAAGCCGTTCCTTGAACCAATCCCACCTGAGATTGAAACAACTCATCTTGCTGATCCAATCTATGTGGACTAAAAAGTTCACCCCCTGTACATACCACAGATATCTTCCCTGCTGGTTGCTTTGGACATACTCTACTGTCTCTGGTTTGGCATCTGGTAATCTCTTTCCTTTGAATCTGTTTTGTTCTCATAGTTTGTTGTGGTTTCTGTTATCTTTTGAAACATTGAGGACAATGTTAGATTTAGGTTTGGGGGAGTATTTGCATATGGCGTTTTGTAGTCTTTTGCATCTTTTATGACCAGCTGTGGAGCGGGTCTTTTGTAGGATCCTTTGTAGTCTTTTGTATTTTTTATGACCAGCTGTGTAGCGGGTCTTTTGTAGGATCCTTTGTAGTCTTTTGCAATTTTTGAGTCTTTTGTTGTTATTTTTTTATGACCAGCTGTATAGCGGGTCTTAAAAAAAAATGGTTACAAATTTTCATGGTTCTACGAAATTCCGAAGTTCATCATCTACAGTTGAAGACCGAAGACGAAGACATTTCTATGGATGCTCTGAAATTGGAGAAGGTTTTGTGGGTACATCTTTGGTAGGCCCTCACGAGACTACAACTCGTCCACTAGGGACACCTAGGGGTTTAAAGGCTTAGTGCATACGCTAAATGCATTCGAGAGACCGGCGACAGTGGTATAGTTAGGATTTCTGGATTTCTGTTTCACTTGAGGACAAGTAAAATTCAGGTTTGGGGGTATTTGATGAGTGCCAAATATTGCATGTTCATACACCTTTTCATTGGCACTTAACTCATCTTTCGCGCTTCAAAGTCATATATTATCCCAAATTCTGCATTTTTACCATTTTCAAGAATATATATTTGTATTAATTAATTTTGTGTTTTTAAGTACTAAATAAAGATTGGAAGAATTGAGAAGACAAAAGAGAAGAAAGTTGGAAGCGTTGCAACCCGCTCGCGCATCAGTGGAAACCTGTTTACAAATTCATGGGATTAAACAACCCATGATCCAAAACCCATGATCCAAAACCCAAGACCCAAATCCATTTCCACCTCACCCCCATTGGATTCTTTCCAAAACATCCACCTCACCCCCATTGGATTCTTTCCAAACATCCACCTCACCCCCATTGTATTCCATTTAATCCATCAATTAAGAAAACATGTTTTGTTGAGTGGATGCTTTCCAAATTTCGAATCCAAGTGCTTGAGGGAATTTTGTGTATAAATAGAGAGGGTTTTTGTGTTGAAAAACCATCCAAGAATAGCTTGTTCATGTTAGTTTATCAAATTTCAATTTTGTTGTAATGTTCTTCATGTTCTAATTTCATTTACTAGGGTTTAGATGAAGCCCTAATCTCATTGGTATGTATTCATATCTTGTATCTTGTTCTTGAAAGTTTAGAATTGTTTAAAGATATAATTTAATCCAAGTTTTTCAACATCTTGCTCTCACAATGTATGCCATGTATCCATTGTAGTTAGAATATCTCTATGTTGATTATGCTACAACTCATGCTTAACCAAATATTGATCTTTAGATTAGTTGTGCTTAATTAGACAATTAATGCTTTGGAGAAATACTTTAGTTGTGATTAAATTATCCATTGGAGAAACACCTTAGTTATACGGTAGACTTGAATCTACTATAAGGACAAGAATAATATTAAGTTGAATGCATATCATAGGTTATTGGTGGATTTGAATACCCTAGTATCCATATTATCATTGTTTACATATCTTGTTATTTGCATCTTTTACTTTTATTATTTCAGTCACTTGAAAATCATATCGTCGTATCGACAAAATCAAACCCCTTTTGGTTACTCTCTGAATCAGGATTTAGAATCAACTTCTACACTCTCCAAGTCTCTGTGGTTCGACCTGTGCTTGCCCTGTGTTGCTTGTCGACACTGTGCACTTGCAGTATACACAATAGTAGGTATCTTTCCGAGCCTACCAGTGTGATATTTGAGGTTTGAAGAAGGTGTACCGTGATATGATGTGAGAAATAAGTTTTTATAGGAAATTCAAAATGAACCGTTGTATGGTTCCGCTGAGCTTTAGATTATTGACCACGCGGCTTAACTAAGACATCAGTGGTTAAAATTCCACACACATCCAAAGTCTAGCTATGCGGATTAATTTGAGGCGCACGGATCTTTGTCGACCGCAATAGGCAAAGCATAATGCTGCCCATTTGACCAAACTTTTTTCAGGTTTGTTCATCCTATAATAGGAGTAAAATATTTGCCAATTCAATAAGATTCGCCCTTACCATTGATAAGTCTATGCTACTTAATAGTTTTGTTTTTGTTTTTTGAAATGAGGTTGAAGTTAAATTAAAAGTTACAAAGGCTAGTTACTGGAGAAAAAAATTGTAGTTATAATAAGCAACAACAACGAAAAATACGCTTCAAAAAGAAAAAGACAAACCAATGAACATAAGACCAATGTCTCGGTAGTACAATGATAAAAATTTGCGGAGAAGATATCGATATTCGGAGTTCGAAATTCATTGACACCAAAATCCTTTATCGGAAGGAAAAAGCTTTGGCATCGCTATTTAAAGAGGGGTTGGAGCCCATCTTGTGGCTAGGTATGAAATGGCCCAACATTGAAGCGCCACGATGCCATTCAAAGAGGGGTTGGAGCCCAGCTTGTGGCTAGGTATGACATGGCCCAATAGTGAAGTGCCACAGTGGCGTATTACTGAAAATGTAGCCTAGCATATGGAGCTGCACATGCCGACGGTGTAGCGCCAACATGTCTGAGACAAGAAAGGCTTCTTAGCAATGCAATATGACGTGATAGTGTTGCATATCCTTATTCAGAGTTAGCCCAGCTCAAGAGAAGAGTAAATGATGAAATGCAAAGTCATGGCATCACTTTGGCATCGTTCCAAGCATTGGCCAAAGATTGGATGATGCATGTGTAATAATGGTGTTGCCAAATGCGCCATTGGTAATGATTGCTCTCCAAAAGAGATGCAAGATGCATATGAAGCATGAAGTTGAATTAAGCAAGTCAAGACTCAGTTGGCAAGATATTTGGGTGTTGGCATCCAAATAAGCTAAGTGCATGGTCAGAATGAATGAAGCGTAATCATTACATAGTACTTGTCATAGGTAAAGAGTGAGTGAAGCACAATCATTATCGAACATTGGCAGGGCCAAAGTTCAGTGACACATAATGATTTTCAGACTTGAGTTCAAGCTGTCAGTTACGAGTATGTGTGCATCACACGCATGCCATAGTGAAGTGAAAGTTAGAGACGGTTATAAAGTGGTTATATAACCGAGTTTGGCATGACCCTAGCTTTTGAGACAGTTGTGGCACCATTGTACAAGCCAGCACCAAAGCTAGCAGTTAAAAAGTAAAACTGGCGGTTAGGGAACTTCCCATGAACATATAGTTGTTCATGGGGCATGTAATAGAGTTGCATCCGGATTGGCCCTGGTTCTTGGCATTATAAATAGCCAGAGAACCCCTTGTAAATGAGTTATTCAATAGTTCAAGTGTTGAGGAGCCACATTTGTAGTACAGAGTGATTGCTGCATTAGGCTTAGAGAGTAAGCTGTAAAGTCCATTGGTTGGACGAGTTTTGTATCTTCCCTTTAAGCTAATAAAAGTGAGATTGTTGGCTTATGCATTTGGCTTTGGTTTACTGTTGATTCGATAATGCTCCCCAAATTCTGTGAAGCATAAACATGGCATAAACTTCTTTGTAGTATGGGATACATTGTTTGGTAGAGAAAATATAAGTAAGTCTTCTGTTGCATACTCAAGGTAGAGTTGGTTGTTTGCATTGGTGCAAACCTATAAGGCTGAAATACGAGTGGGTGATAAGAGATCACTGAACCAATGTATTGTCGGGTTACACCTTCGCGAAAAATTGCTTGGAGTATTTAGATGTGTGACAATTCGGGTATCAGAGCACAGATTGCATTTTTTAGCTTTGTTTTTGGAAGATTTTCTCTATTTTTGCTCGAGTTTAGTTACTGAAATTGTTATATCGTAATGGATGATAAGAAGAGTTCGTTGAATTCCTTAATTGATATGGTAGCGAATTTGGAAGACATGATTAGTGATGAGGTGCGCCATCCTAATGATGCTAATTATGATGCTACGGTAATGGCTCGCATTAAAGCATTCGACACATATACTACTGATATGCTTGTGGCAAGACAGAATGCAACTAAGAAGCATGACGATTTGGTAGGCCAAATCGCTGCTGTTAAGACCATGTTCACATGTGCCTTGAAAGAACTAACTGATGAGTTAAGTTTCTTAAGGATAATGGTGAGTACAATTAGTTCGGATCAAGCTACTGCGGGTGGTAGTGGCAATGACTTTATGAAGATTAAAATCCCGGAACCTAAAGCATTTTTTGAAGCAAGAGATGCGAAGGAATTGGAAAATTTCATGTGGGACATGGACTTCAAGGCCGCCAGAACCCCAGAAGAACAAAAGGTTACTCTCGTTAGCATGTACCTGGAAGGTGATGTAAAATTATAGTGGAGAACTAAAACTGATGATGATCTTATTGCTGGTCGTCTAAGCATCGTGACATGGGAGGTCATGAAAGAAGAATTGAAGAGTCAATTCTTACCAAGCAATGTTGCTTGGTTATCCAGAGAGAACTTGCGTAAGCTGAGGCATACCGGTATACCACGGGAATACATGAAAAAGTTTTCATCTCTGATGCTAGACATTCATAACATGTCTGAGTAAGACAAGTTGTTTAATTTTACAGCTGGTTTGCAGCTGTGGGCTCAGGCTGAAGTGAGAAGGTAGGGTGCCAAAGACCAACCTTCATCCATTGCAATCATGGATAGCCTTGCGGATTTAAGGTCAGTCAATACCTCAACTGATGCTAATAGGAAGGGAAAGGATAAGAAGAACCAGAAGTGTAAGGACAATGAGAATAAGAAAAGTTCTGAGGCCAAGGAGAAAAGCTATCAAAGGGATGATAGTTTGGCTGCAAAGAACATGGACAGTGGTTGTTTCTTATGCAAGGGTCCTCACCTTGCGCGTAATTGTCCAAAGAAATAAAAATTGTCCGCAATAGTCACTGAGGGAAGTGGCGACAAAGAAGAAGCTGATCAAGTGGAGCATGTTAATCTTATTCAACTATGCAACATAGTAGCACAAACGGCAGCAATACATCATGGTCTGAGTGGCGCTGGCCTGGTTTATGCGAAAGTTGGCATACCCAACCATTGTCTCTGGGGCATGGGATATACAGGTGCATCGTATATTTATATGAGCTTGTCGATGACAGAGTACTTGGGTTTGGAATTATATCAGGATGATCACTGCATGAAGACAGTGAATGATATAGCCAAGCCAATCAAGGGTATGGTCGTGGCAAGTGTTGAAGAGGGAGAATGGCGTGGCCAAATCAGTGTAATGGTGATGTATTTAAATGACATTGAGATGATCCTTGGTAACAAACTTTTCAAAGAAGCAGAGGCAACAGTGATACCACACCTTGGAGGGATTTTCATACAATGTCCAAGTGCACCTTGTTTCGTTAAAGGTGTAAGGAAAGTTAGTCCGGTTGACATGAAGTATGCAAATGGAAGGCAAGTGAGTTTGCTCCTTTCCGCTCGTTCGAAGAAAGCTTAGCTGAGATTCATATGGAATTTGGATATCCTATAGATCTTAGCATCTCTTATTCACCGTGATTCGAAAGTGTATGAGGAAGGGGAATTACGTTGTTGTTTTCAAGTGCCTGAACCTGCAATGTTGCTGAAGTATGGAGGCTTTAGCACATATTTGTTTGTTGTTTTCTATTTGAAGTTTAGGTTGGGTGTTGTTGATCTTATGGTCTTGAAAAATGGCACACTAGTGTTGGTGTATTTGCTTTGGTCATGTATTTGTTTTCAGTAAGGCCGAATGTTGCCCAGTGGTGTAAATGGGAAGGAGTCCCTAAGTTTCTTGTGTAAGGCTAGTGTAATGAATGAAGGTGGTGTTTAAGCAAAAACCTTGTCTCTTTTTGCTTAATTTAAATCTAGTTCATTGGGGAAGCACTACAAGTATACTTAGCCAAAGTATATAATAAGAAACGCTGAAAGCAAAACCAAGCAAGAAGTGAAGTTGGTGGCATAGGCGAGTTTGCTGTTGGGAAATTTACATAGAAGTGCGACAGTATTTGGCAGTGATAACATCGAGTAATGCAGTAAGAATGAAGATGTAAGTCCATCAAGCATATGAGTTAAGAGTAACTCATAGTGAGGAAGAACATGATGATGTTTTTCCGCTATATTAAAGCGTAGCAGTTTGAAGGAACAAGTGAGGCCTTGTTAGTTTCAAAGGCGCGTGAAGAGGAACCATGTCCAGTGAGGCAATAATAAACCTCGGGAATCTTAATTCATAGCTAATTCCATGCATTTCAGTCGAGTCTACACATGAGTGTTGCAAAATGATTAAAGAACACTTAGTCTATAGTAAGGCCTGTTGAATTGCAAGAGTGCAATGCCAGTCGGAGTTAAAGGCGGTAAGCTAAGTTATGCATATCAGAGTGATATGTTGGTTGTTTGAAGTGCACACTTATGCACAGAATGGCTTGAAGAGAATATTTGTGATGCTGATGCAATCGAATGAGGACCATTGGTTTAGGGTTAGCCAAAAAAGTACTGTCGAATTTCAGAAGAGTTCTGAAAATGCATGGCAATAGATCACAAAAACATTTGGGTGTTGAGATGTGAATGAAGTGAAGACTGAAGCATAGTCGACGATGTAGCGATAGAGCTGGAATTCATAGGCTCAATGGAAAGGAAAGCAAACTAAGTGGCGACATAAGGTACTAAGCAGAGAGGTTTTGGCAAGGTTAAAGGCCTAACAAAGTTGCTGAATTCTGAGAACGGCTCAGATACGTACAAGGCCAAGGAAATTTCAGTATAGACTGAACTGATATTGCTTTCAACGAGTACGTTGAACAGATTGGGTAGGGGAGTTCTATGGCATGGCCCAACACCGAAGCGCCACAGTGGCGCATTACTGAAAATATAGCCTGGAAGATAGAACTGCACATGCCGACGGTGTAGCGCCAACATGGCTGAGACAAGAAAGGCTACTTAGAAAATGCAATACGATGTGATAGTGTTGCATATCCTTATTCATAGTTAGCCCATCTCAAGAGCAGAGTAATAGATGAAATACAAAGTCATGGCATGACTTTGGCATCATTCCAAGCATTGGCCAAAGCTTGGATGATGCATGTGCAACAATGGCGTTTCCAAATGCGCCATTGGTAATTATAGCTAACCAAAAAAGATACAAGTGATGCATATGAAGCATGAAGTTGAATTAAGCAAGTCAAGACTCAGTTGGCAGGATATTTAGGTGTTGGCATCCAAATAAGCTAAGTGCAAGGTCAGAATGAATGAAGCGTAATCATTACAAAGTACTTGGCATAGGTAAAGAGTGAGTGAAGCACATCGAACATTGGCAGGGCCAAAGTTCAGTGACGCATAATGATTGGCAGACTTGAGTTCAAGCTTTCAATTACGAGTGTGTGTGAATCACACACATGCCAAAGTGAAGAGAAAGTTAGAGATGATTATAAAGTGTCTTAATAACTGAGTTTTGCATGGCCTAGCCATTTGAAACAGGTGTGGCGCCATTGTACAAGCTAGCACCAAAGCTAACAGTTAAAAAGTAAAACTGGCGGTTAGGGAACTTCCCATGGACAGATGGATCTCATGGGGAGTGCAACATAGTTGCATACGGATTGGCCATGGTTCTTGGCATTATAAATAGCCAGAGAACCCCTTGTAAACGAGTTGTTCAATAGTTCGAGTGTTGAGGAACCACATTTGCAGTAAAGAGTGATTGCTACATTAGGCTTAGAGAATAAGCTGTAAAGTCCATTGGTTGGACGAGTTTTGTATCTTCCCCTTAAGCTAATAAAAGTGAGTTTGTTGGCTTATGCATTTGGCTTTGGTTTACTATTGATTCGATAATGCTCCCCAATTTCTGTGAAGCATAAACATGGAAGAAACTTCTTTGTAGTATGGGCTACATTGTTTGGTAGAGAAAATCTAAGTAAGTCTTCCGTTGTATACTCAAGGTAGACTTGGTTGTTTGCATTGGTGCAAACCTATAAGGCTGAAATACGAGTGGGTGATAATAGATCATTGAACCACTGTATTATCGGGTTATACATTCGCGAAAAATTGCTTGGAGCATTTGGAGGTGTGACAATTCGGGTATCAGAGCACATATTGCTCTTTTTAGCTTTGTTTTTGGAAGATTTTCTCTGTTTTTGCTCGAGTTTAGTTGCTGAAATAGTTAGATCGTAATGGATGGTAAGAAGAGTTCGTTGGATGCCTTAACTGATAGGGTAGCGTATTTGGAAGACATGATTAGTGATGAGGTGTGCCATCCTAATGATGCTAATTATGATGCTACGGTAATGGCTCGCATTCAAGCATTAGACACATATGATACTGATATGATTGTGGAAAGACAATATGCAACTAAGAAGCATGATGATTTGGTAGGAAAAATCGTTGTTGTTAAGACCATGTTCACAGGTGCCTTGAAAGAACTAACTGATGAGTTAAGTGTCTTAAGGTGAATGGTGAGTACAATTGGTTCGGATCAAGCTACTGCGGGTTGTAGTGGCATTGACTTTACGATGATTAAATTCCCAGAACCTAAAGCATTTTCTGGCGCAAGAGATGCGAAGGCATTGAAGAATTTCATGTGGGACATATACCAATACTTTCAAGGCCGCCAGAACCACGGAAGAACAAAAGGTTACTCTCTTTAGCATGTGCCTGGAAGGTGATGCGAAATTATGGGGGAGAATTGGAATTGATGATGATCTTACTGCTGGTCGTCCAAGCATCGTGACATGGAAGAATAATTGAAAAGTCAATTCTTACCAAGCAATGCTGCTTGGTTAGCCAGGGAGAACTTGCGTAAGCTGAGGCATTCCGGTATACTACGAGAATACGAAAGAGTTTTCATCTCTGATGCTAGACATTCGCAACATGTCTGAGGAAGACAAGTTGTTTGATTTTATATCTGGTTTGCATCCGTGGGCTCAGGCTGAAGTGAGAAGGCTGTGTGCCAAAGACCTACCTTCAGCTATTGCAATCGTGGATAGCCTTGCTTATTTTATGTCATTCAATACCTCAACTGATGCTAATAGGAAGGGAAATGATATGATGAACCAAAAGTGTAAGGACAAGGAGAATAAGAAAAATTCTTAGGCCAAGGAGAAAAGGTATCAAAGGGATGATAGTTTGGCTTCGAAGAATTGGGCCGGTGGCTATTTCTTATGCAAGGGTCCTCACCTTGCGCGTGATTTTCCAAAGAAAGAAAAATTGTCCGCAATAGTCACTGAGGGCAGTGGAGACAAAGAAGAAGCTGATGAAGTGGAGCATGTTAATCCTATTCAACTATGCAACATAGTAGCAGAAACGGCAGCCGTACAGCATGGGATGAGTGGCGCTGGCCTGATTTATGTGAAAGTCGTCATACACAACCATCGTCTCTGGGGAATGGAAGATACATGTGCATCGCATATTTTTATGAGCTTGTCGATGGCAGAGTACTTGGGTTTGGAAGTATATTAGGCTGATCACTGCATGAAGAAAGTGAATGATACATCCAAGCCAATCAAGGATATGGTCGTGGAAAATGTTAAATTGGGAGAATGGCGTGGCCAAGTCAGTGTAATGGTGATGCATCTCAATGACTTTGAGATGATCCTTGGTAACAACCTTTTCAAAGAAGCGAGGCAAAAGTGATACCTTACCTTGGAGAGATTTTCATATAATGTCCAAGTGCACCTTGTTTCTTTAAAGGTGTAAGAAAAGTTAGTTTGGTTGACATGAAGTGTGACAAAGGGAAGGCAAGTGAGTTTGCTCTTGTCCGCTCGTTCGACGAAAGCTTAGTTGAGATTTATATGGAATTTGGATCTCCTATGGATCTTAGCATCTCTTATTCACCGTGATTAGAAAGTGTATAAGGCAGGGGCATTGCATTGATGTTTGCAAGTGCCTGAACCTGCAAGGTTGCTGAAATATGAAGGCTTTAGCACATATCTGTTTGTTGTTTTCTATTTGAAGTTTAACTTGGGTGTTGCTGATCTTATGGTATTGAAAGATGGCACACTAGTGTTGATGTATTTTCTTTGGTCATGTATTTTCTTTCTGTAAGGCCGAGTGTTGGCCAGTGGTGTAAATGGGAAGGAGGCCCTAAGTTTCTTATGTAAGGCTAGTGTAATGAATGAAGGTGGTCTTTAAGAAAAATCCTTGTCTCTTTTTGCTTAATGGAAATCTAGTTCATTGGGGAAGCACTACAAGTATACTTAGCCAAAGTATACAGTAAGAAACGCTGAAAGCAAAACCAAGCAAGAAGTGAAGTTGGTGGCATAGGCGAGTTTGCTGTTGGGAAATTTACGTAGAAGTGCGAAAGTATTTGGCAGCGATAGCATCGAGTAACGCAGCAAGAATGAAGATGTAAGTCTATCAAGCATATGAGTTAAGATTAGCTCATAGTGAGGAAGAACATGATGTTGTTTTTCCGCTACATTAAAGCGTAGCAGTTTGAAGGAACAAGTGAGGCCTTGTTAGTTTCAAAGGCACGTGAATAAGAACCATGTCCGGTGAGGCAATAATAAACCCCGGGAATCCTAAGTCATGGCTAATGCCATTCATTTAAGTCGATTTTGCACATGATTGTTGCAAAATGATTGAAGAACACTTAGTTTACAGTAAGGCATGTTGAATTGCAAGAGTGCAATGTCAGTCAGAGTTGAAGGAGGTAAGCTAAGTTATGCATATCAGAGTGATATGTTGGCTATTTAAAGTGTACACTTAGGCACGAAATGACTTGGATAGAATATTTGTGATGTTGATGCAATCGAATGAGGACCATTGGTTTAGGGTTAGCCAAAAGAGTACTGTCTAATTTAAGAAGAGTTATGAAAATGCATGGCAATAGATCACAAAAGCATTTGGGTGTTGAGATGTGAATGAAGTGGAGATTGAAGCATAGTCGACGATGCAACGATAAAGCGGAATTCATGGGCTCAATGGCAAGGCAAGCAAACTAAGTGGTGGCATAAGGTACTAAGCAGATAAGTTTTGGCAAGGTTAAAGGCCAAACAAAGTTGCTGAAATCTGATAATGGATCAGATACGTACAAGGCCAAGGAAAGTTCAGTAGAGACTGATCTGATATTGCGTTCATAAAGTACGTTGAACAGATTGGGTGTGGGGGGAGGGGGGGTCTATGACATGACCCAACAATGAAGCGCCACAGTGGCGCATTACTGAAAATGTATCTTGAAAGATGGAGTTGTACATGCCGACGGTGTAGCGCCAACATGGCTGAGACAAGAAAGGCTACTTAGCAAATGCAATATGACGTGATAGTATTGCATATCCTTATTCAGAGTTATACCAGCTTAAGAAAAGAGTAAAAGATGAAATGCAAAGTCATGGCATGACTCTGGCATCGTTCCAAGCATTGACCAAAGATTGGATTATGCATGTGCAACAATGGCGTTGCCAAATGCGCCATTGGTAATTATTGCTCGCCAAAAGAGATGCAAGTGATGCATATGAAGCATGAAGTTGAATTAAGCAATTCAAGACTCAGTTTGCAGGATATTTGGGTCTTGGCTTCCAAATAAGACAAGTGCATGGTCAGAATGAATGAATCGTAATCATTACATAGTACTTGGCATAGGTCAAGATTGAGTGAAGCATAATCATTATCGAACATTGGCAAGGCCAAAGTTCAGTGACGCATAATGATTGTCATACTTGAGTTCAAGCTGTCAGTTGCTAGTGTGTGTGCATCACACGCATGCCATAGTGAAGAGAAAGTTGGAGACAGTTATAAAGTGGCTATATAACCGAGTTTGGCATGACCCTAGCTTATGAGACAGTTGTGGCACCATTGTAAAAGCCGTCACCAAAGCTAACAGTTAAAAAGTAAAATTGGCGATTAGGGAATTGCCCATGGACATATGGCTATTCATGGGGCGTGCAACAGAGTTGTATATGGATTGGCCCTGGTTCTTGGCATTATAAATAGTAAGAGAACCCCTTGTAAACGAGTTGTTCAATAGTTCGAGTGTTGAGGAACCACTTTTGCAGTAGAGAGTGATTGTTGCATTAGGCTTAGAGAATAAGTTGTAAAGTCCATTGGTTGGACGAGTTTTGTATCTTCCCCTTAAGCTAATAAAAGTGAGTTTGTTGGCTTATGAATTTGGCTTTGGTTTACTGTTGATTCGATAATGCTCCCCAAATTCTGTGAAGCATAAACATGGTAGAAACCTATTTGTAGTATAGGCTACATTGTTTGGTAGAGAAAATCTAAGTAAGTCTTACATTGCATACTCAAGGTAGAGTTGGCTGTTTGCATTGGTGCAAACCTATAAGGCTGAAATACGAGTGGGTGATAAGAGATCCTTTTTTTTTCGAAGAAAAGGTTATATTAAAAAAAAAAATCCTTTACAAGATATAAAGGAATTCACTCACACATAATGTCTTCCCAATTGCTCCAAATGAGACTAGGGTAACAAATTTGAAAGTATTGGTGTCACAAGACCATAAGACTACAAGTTGTTTTATAAGATCAATAGTCTCCGTTGTGATTTTCTTATGACCACCAAAAACTCTCTCATTTCTCTCCTTCCACAAAAACCAACTAATAGCATGATGGATAATTTTCCACACCTCTTTACCTCTTCCTATCAGCTGACTAATACAAGTGATTAACTAAACAAAGAGGTACTACAAATCTAAATCAAATACTTAAGCGTTCAATTAAGAGATCTGCCACAAAACTTAACCAAAACTAGACCCACTCAAAAATATATATATACAAGAAATACTCTTAAATGATACATATACAATAGTCATTTGGTTTACAAACAGAATATAGAACACAATAAACATAGTAGAAGACTCAACGCCACAAAGCTTCCACTACCCAACTCTGATCTGTCTCTGAAACTGAAAGTGGGAATGGGTGAGCACACCATCCCTAAAAGGGGTGCCCAGTAGAAATAACATTTAACTTTCAAGTTATCATGGCAAGATTTGGAAAACAATAATGTTTTTCCAAACATTAAAAAGTGACCAAGTCACTGAAATAAACAAACATGTAAATGGGCAAACTCCTTCTTCAGATAATGTATAATATTCGTGCTAACCACACTCATTAGCTATTGATATCGCCAAGACCATGATGACCTACTCTAAGCAATAAAAGCTGAATTCATGTAGGTATAAATGTGAAGGAGCGTATCATATATACCATAAGTGGAATTTCTCATTTCCCATAACAATTCATATGACAAACAAACATTACAAGTCCTTTCCAAATCATGGAAAGATTAACAAAATCAACAGAATTATCATAATGCAATTTAAACAAAGCATGGAATGCACAACTAGGCAATGCATGAGTTTCATAAACATAAATCTTTGTAAAAGAAAACATCAATGGTTACAAAAGAGTTAAATGCATTCCCACCTCTTTTGATGACAAGCCTCGCCTACCTCGAGATCCACGATCCACTGGTTCATCCTTTCAATTGATCGTTGTTAATACTGACTAACTGTTAATCACACAAGAACTCTAAGAATCTAGCCAAAATGGCTCACACAAGAATCATACAAGTTTATCTAAGCCCAAGTCCACTAAGCCAACTCATTAACCTAAGGCCTGGTCCATCTGAGTCAACTAACGTTCAAAGTGACAGTCAAGGGTCAACTAACAGTCAACGTCCATAGTCAAGGTCAGGTCAAGGTCTAACTATTCTGGTCAAACGAGTCAATACTGGGTTAACTCAGTCACTAAGACTGATTCAGGTGAGTCAGGTGAGTCGACTCAGTCAGACAACTGAGTCCGATTGAATCTGTTCAGACATACAACTAATACTTCAAGACTGAGCCAAAGAACAGACTAAAGGTTCTTACATCTTTACATTCCTACAATCCTCATTACAAACAAACATATACATTTCAATTATAAACTTATCTTTACCTGCAAATGCAATAGCAAGCTTCCAATGAGAAGATTCATTTCAACATAAGCTAATTCAGATTCCTCTTCTTATCTACACTTCAACAATACATTCAGTTCAACGGAATCTCATAATCCAATATACAATTGTAATTTAAGTTATACCTACAATTGCAGCTCTAAGCTTCTACAAGAGAGATTTGACTCCACACACTCATCAAACCTTCATTCATATAACTCATTTCATTTCTGTCTGCACAATTGCTAATGACACTACAACTCTCCGCAACACCATTGTCATTGCATACCACCAAATCCACTCTAATCTATTAATTCCAGTCACAATCACTTCAAACCACCAACTGAGTTCAAATGGATGAACTGACCCTCATTCATTCAACTTCACCAATATTCCCTAGCCACCAACACCACTAAAATGCTATTGTAACTCCAACTCTTTCTTTGTTCTTAATTCAACATCTCAGATCCAAGATAACATAATAACATCTAGTTAAACAACATCCAACACTTTAATTCACCAATATTTTACCTATCACAGATCATACATATCCATTCAATTCCATTTCTAACACATCCTCCTAATTATCACTTGTGTTCAACCCAACATACATATTCCCAGACTATCACCGCCACCACCAACAACAAAACAAACTCAACTTCATCTTCTCATACATTCAAAAAAAAAACACAACTCCCCGAATATATACACTTCATATACATCTCAGACCTTGTACCCATCAAACCATCACCATACACAACCAAACTTCTCTTAGCAACAACTTGAATCAACCAATGAACACTTACATTACTCTAACAAATCCAACCAGACTTGTCACCCAATCAAGGCCTCGACAATAAACCACTAACAATTATCCAAAAGAACTACAATTCATACAAAAACTTCAATTCAAAGTACATACCACAAATATCCAAATTCGATAATTCATAATGGATGAAATTCAATTCAATTCTATTCTATTTGGTAAGAAGAGATTTTAATTTAACTTATGCTCAATATAACACTAATTTAAATTCTAAGAGTTTAAGTTTGTCATACTAATCTTCCATTTTAAAAGATGATTGAATTATTTGCGAAGAAGGATCCTATCAATACACAAATTTATTTTCTTTTAATTCTAATATTACACTAAGTATCTGAATACTATTATTACTATTTCACGTATATTTGTTTCATTATAAAGATTTATCGGATCATTTGTTAGATTAAAATAATTTTGGTACAAGATTACTAACAAGTTGAGTCTTTTATTCTATTTATTTTATCTAGTTTAACCGCAAAACATATATCTCTAATTTGCAAAATCGTAGATAAGCGTAAATAATTTCCCATAATTATTTAATCATAATTATTATTTTTATCGTTATATTTCTTTAATGAAATTTTAGTGTAGTTAAGTTTAACATGATACTAATTGAAAAATGCAAACATTAGTTTATTAAAAATTGTTATTACTATTAAAATATTTTTATTATTATCAATGATGGTTTCTAACTACTCTTACAAATATTATTGTGTCCCAAAAATACTATTAACATTGATGTAATTATAAATTGTTGATTCTACGAATAAGTCAAGGTACTCCATAAATTTTTATGTGTCTTTCAAGATTTATCAATTAAACTGATTTTATTATTTTTCTAATATAAGATTATTTACGTGTTCATAGTTTTTAAACTGATTATTCCCTAACCTTTATTAGCTAAAATTATTGGTGCACCCTACAATTTTTACTTTGTTACAAACACAAACAACAAAACAAACAAATCAATCAAATAAATCTTTTAATTATTGATAGCTTTTAGTGATTAAGATTTATCTCACAACCCAACCCAGTTCTAAACTAATCTATTTCACTAACTGGCACTTGCTATTTCTATCTTTTCCCATGTAAGATCTATTAGTGAGCTCTGATACCAATACTGTCTTCTTCCATTTTAGTTATAACCGTCCAGTTCAACAACACCAACACAATTCGCATAACTGCAGCTGAATAATAATTTACTTCACCCATCTCAGTTCAATACCACCATCCATCATTCAACTTCCATCTGCACTCAGATCAAACAACAACTCATCTTAACCAATTCCATTACCACCACCAGTACAAACATTCTTAGACCCCCACTATTATTCATGCCCCATGTACTTCAACCAAATCTGAACTGCAACAACATTAATTCAGTTCACCTATTATAAACACCATTCATCTCAATTCATGGTTCCAAAACAATCACATAAGAAACAACAGAAAGAATTAACTTTACCAAATTCCTTGAGAAGGAAAATTACCTCAACATAGTCTCAGTAATGCAATTGAATTAGATTCTTCCTTAGATTTATTCGATTCAGAGATCTTCTTCTTTCTTCAGCTTGATTCAAAACTCATCTCACACATCAGCAACCCACCAGTTCAGTTCAATCAATCTCAACACCATCAATAGTTTCTTCTTCTGAAACTCTACAGGGAAATCTCACAAAACCCCAGCTCTTCAATCAATTCTTCTTCTTTGTCCAATGTCCGAACGACACATTCAAGTAGTGCATTTCGCAAAACTTCTCGAGACATATTCACTTATACTAGTTTCGTATCTAGATCATTGTTAGATTAATTCCTATTAATTAACGTTCGCGTTAAACTAATCGAGTTATTATCGGCTAATTTATCACTTGACCCGTCTAACAACGCTGACGAACTTGCGGTTCCTTACAACATTGGTCGACCACGCTTCAAACAATTGAAAGAGTGTTCTCGGCATAGGCCATGAAATCCTGAAAGTCTTGATAAAATAATCCCAAATCTCAAAGGAGTAAGAACAATGCATAAACATGTGATCAGACGTCTCCTTTTCTTCATTGCAAAAAACACATAAGTCACTTTCAATGTCCATTCCACGATGTGCTAACATGTCTCTAGTTGGAAGTGAATCATGAAAACTAGCCCAAAAAATGAAACTAACCTTATTCGGATATATCCTTTCCAAAGATGTTTGTTGAAGATACAAGTATCGTAATTACCTGACAAAGCTTCATAACATTTTTGTGCACTGAAATCCTCCATAATAACCAATTCATCCTCTTCTGGCACCAACGCCGATATAGTATAGACATCACGTCTAAGCAATCTCACTCTAGATGCTCATTCGCATTCAAAGCCCTCCTGAATTCACAACTCCAATTATTATTGACAATCATATCAGCAATAGTTGCATCCTTCATTTTCGCCGCTTTGTAAACCACCAGAAATAAGTCTTGCAATCTCCCTCCATCGAACCATTTATCCTTCCAGAATCTGATTCCTCTACCATTACGCACCGTAAACTTGGCCATGTATTGAACGATGGGAACCATATTCACAACATTCTTCCATATACTTCTGCACTGAGGCTTGCTATTGACAGCCGGTAATAAAAATTCCATGTTACTCTTGAATTTCTGATTAACTATCTTCCTCCAAATACTGTTTTTGTTCTTCGAGTATCTCCAAATCCACTTTACCAGTAAAGATTGATTGGTAGTCCTTAGAAATTTAACTCCTAATCCTCCATTTTCTTTAGGCATGCAAATTTTGGTCCAACCAACCCAAACTAATTTCCTTCTCCCTTCCGCAGCACCCCACAGAAAGTTACGCATAATCCACACCATCTTTTTCTCCACACTAACTGGAAGATGAAATAGAGACATGTAATAAATTGGTAAACTCGCAAGACAACTCTTGATAAGAATAAGTCTACCTGCTTTATTCAATTTACTTTTCTTCCAAGTCGCCAATTTCTGCTCCATTCTTAACAAGACATACTCCCACACTGCAGTACTGCCAATGTTCACCAATTGGCATCCCCAGATAAGTAAAAGGCAACTTTTCCGTCTTGCATCCAAGCTCCCTAGATAAAGCATCAATCACGTCGTCAGCCCTAACACTTATCATTGTGCTTTTGTCTAGATTTAGTTTCAACCCATTAATTGTTTCAAATACAACCAAAATGATTAAAAGTTTTCTCACTTCTTCCACACTTGCATCGATAAAAATAAGAGTATCATCAGCAAATTGTAGGTGATAAGAGATCACTGAACCACTGTATTGTCGGGTTATACCTTCGCGAAAAATTGCTTGAGCATTTGGAGGTGTGATACTAGGCTACCAACCAAAAGCTTTGTATGAGTTATTTTTAAACTAATATAATATAAAAATATAAAATATAAAAAATGAAAAATATAAATCGAAAAAAATTGTTTAAAAGATTTAGTTTAAGGAAAATAGTAAAACAAATTCTATAATCTCGTTACTTAATTAGGCCTGCACACGGTTCGGTTCGGTGCGGTTAGTTGTAAAACCGCTCAACTAACCGTTTATAGTGCGGTTAGCACATTCAAAACCGTAACCGAACTCAATAGTATTCGGTTCGGTTTTTATCGGTTCGGTTAGGTTGCGGTTAGTAGTGAAACCGAAAACCGAACTTGATATCCAACGGTTACCAAAATTAAAACCGATACCGACCGTTAGATTATCGGTTCGGTACGGCTACGGTTCGGTACGTGCGGTTATTGGTTCGGTTGCGGTTATCGGTTCGGTTATGTGCAGGCCTAACTTAATAAGGCTAACGCACATGTATTACCTGCTATGAATGGAAAAAAAATTGGTTAAAAGATTTATAGTTTATGGAAAATAGTAAAATAAATTCTGTCGTCCAATGAGACTAAAGGATTACTTAATAACGCTAAGGCACATGTATTACCTACAGATTAAACTCCCAAGTGGTGAACCCGTGGTGCTCCCCATCTCATCATCAGCTTCACAGCAGGTAGTAGACTTCAATATCTCCTACTCCACCCCACCCCCACCCTCCTGGTTACAATTTCCAAAGTGGTTACTGACTGGTTTTAATTATACTTATCTTGCTATTTTGTGTGCAGTTTATATCAGTTGATCATGCCATAAAATACAGGCCTTATTTGTTTACTTGAAACAGATTATTATAATTATTATTTGTTTCGATCAGGGAAAGATTTCCAAGAATATAATCAGTACATCGAGTTCTATCACCCATATTTAAAAATGATTCCACATTAATTTCCTCCTCAGAGTTCAGAATTTTCAGATCCAACTTGCAAACTACCCCATCAGTTCAACAACCACAGTGGGCAGTGGTCACGACTCACACTACCACTCCACACTCCTTAACGTTACTGCACTGAATACCTGCCTTCATTGCTCATATTGTTTGGAAATGATTCTGAAGTACAAGTAACTACTTACTATCTCTATTATGCATTAAGCAAATTAAATTTTGGTTCGTATTTCTACTACCATAGATTCAAGTATGGAAATGAATAAATAAAACATGAAACCGAATAGAATGTGCAGACGCATATATTAGAAGATGGTAAACTAGAAAAGATTGATTTCTGTATTATGGTTGAGTAGAAAAGTCCCCCATTTCCAAAACATTGATTTGGCTAAACAGGCGGCTTTGGCAAAGAACTGCGAATTTTGTTGGAAAAAACTACCGGGCTGCAATGGAGATGAAACACAAACAGACTGTGGTTGTACTCAAAAGCTTTCAAGGCTCTGGTGATTTCTTTTAGACAAATATTTCTACCCTTCCAACGAGTTGGCAATTGCAACATGTATGTGAAATAACGCCTTGAGGATACAATGAAAGCCCTACAACCGAAATTGGATTCAAGGTTTGCACCCTTGACCCAATCAAGAACACATGAAAAGAAGGTTCGATTATGCTTTAGAAGAAGAGAAAACAAAGAAAGGGTTTTCCAAGAGATGATTTGAAATGGGTTTGGGAGATGCTACTTATAGGAGTTTTGCATCTGTTGGGAAAAGACATGTCTTTTCACCAACAGTTTCTCTTCACAAATAGATGCGTCTCTTCATCAACAGCCACTGTCTGTTGAATTTAGAATTTTCTGGAAACGTTTTCCAACTGTCCAAACAATTGCATATCCAAAAATTTCTTCTGGCTACGCCCCCCAGGACCCCCCTTCGTAGCGCGGTTGAAAATATTCCAACAAATTTCTCCGCGAACTATCAATTCTTTTTTCTTTTTATTTCATACAGAACCAGTAAACTTCCAAAAATCAAGGATAAGTTTAGGGAAATTGACAAAGTCAATGCAATGAATCTTTGGATTTTCGCAAATGATATCTTCTTCCAGATAGAGTGTTTTGTAGGAGGCGATACTCATAAAATTGGGATACAATCTCTGGTCTTTCTGGAATTTTTATGTATTTTTGGTTCCAAATTATTATATAATACTGTTAACCATATTATTCAATATCATCATGTCGACAAGAAACTCAGCATATCTTAGCTAGTGGGTGGTGTAGGGTTCATTTGCCCCTCGCTTTCACTCGTTTAGTATCTCAATTCTCAACCCCTTCCGAAGTGCAAATCGCAATTTCCTTGCCGGTCCGCAAGGAATATGTGGCCCTCTGCTAGTCTAGCATCTTTCATCACACATTAAATGCAAGAATTAATTGGGGGCTGACCAGTTGGTCTCCCAATAGCATTTTGGTGCTACCCCTTATCCTAATTTTTCAAAATGGCTAAACTACTCCCAAAATAATTAGTGTTAATTGAGTTGATTAGGTTAGATTAGTTTTTAATTTGTTAAGTTAGATTAAATCAGATTTTAGGTAAAAATTAAGATTATAGAATTATTTTTTATTTTTTATTTTTTATTTTTTTGGATAGAGAGGAAGAAAGTGGGTTTTGGGGAAAAACTTAGGTTATTAGAAATGAGTGATTGTAGTAGAGGAAATGAGGTGAGTGAAGATTCAACCAACATACATGATTGTGTTGATGGTGAGATTGTCTCATTTAATCCTATGGATTGGATGTTTGATGAAGAAATGTTAATAGAGGAAGCCATGAATATTGGTGCAAATGAAGATCCCATTGCTCAAAATGAAGGAACCAACCCTCAAAATGAGGAACCCCAAGCTCAAAACAATCAGGTAAACTTCATATACTCTTCAAAACGCATGAATGGTGCTCCAAGTGGTCGATTGATGGTCACTATGGAACTACTCAGTGTGAGAGTCGTTTGGTCGGGGATATAAGAAACTGACGACCCTTAATAGTCGTTAGTTAATTGGCACATCAGTAAACGGCTCTAATTCGCAACATGAAAAATAGTCATTAAGTTTATAAAACATTAACGACCCTATTAAATTTACCATGAAGAAATGTTAACGACCCTATGTTCAAATGAAGAAATGTTAACGACCCTAATAAAACATTAACGACCTCAAACAATGATTTTAACGACCCTATGTTCAAATGTTAGTACAAATGTTAATGACCATCCCACAAATGTTAACGACCCTTCCACAAATGTTAACGACCCTCCCACAAATATTAATGACCCTTCCACAAATGTTAGTACAAATGTTAACGATGCTATTAGGAATGAAATGTGTAGAGTCGTTAACGACCCTATTAATAAACAAACGACCCTATTAATTTTAAGGAAAGGGTAAAATCGCACTTTCACCCTCATTGTGGAAGCCCCCTATAATTTTTGGTGTGGACATAAATTTTTTCTGTCCCCCAATTAATTCTTGATTAAATGTGATCATTACAAATCTGCTATTTTTGTGAATGTTTTTGAAGAAGCTGATTATGGCAAATATCAAATTTCCAATATTGGAGAAGCAGTATTGCAAAAGTCCAAATAAGCAAGGTAATAAGTCGATTTTCTTATTTTTTACATCATAATAACCTGAGGTATTTAGGGGCGACTCCAACACAATTAGGGGCGACACAAAACGACAAAATAGGTCATAATCGGTAGGTTATTTCCGGGGCATTTTTTTTAATGGCTAAACTACCTTTTACAATCGGTAGGTTATTTCACAATCGGTAGTTAATCAATAATCAGGAGTAAATTTAGTTTGTATAACTTCCGAATATAAAGTATCCCCAAAATAAAATCCTATATCTTTTGAATTTTGATTATCCTATAATCAGTAGTAAATAAAGTTATCTTGACTCCCGATTATACAATTTACCTTTGGCAAAAATACTACCATAATCGGTAGGGAATTTAGGTTATTTAACTTCCGAATATAGAGTAGCCCCAAAACCAAATTTTGCAAAAATCCTCTTCTTTTTTTTTTGAATTTTGGTTGAGCCTATAATCGCTGAGAAAGGAAGAGTTATCATGACTTCCAATTATACAGTGACTGTCTTTGCAAATATCCCACCATAATCAGTAGTCAAGATACTTCGTATAACTACCGAATATAGAGTAGCCCCGAAATCAGAGTTTGCAAAAATTCGCTTTTTTTTTTTTTGAATTTTGGTTGAGCCTATAATCGGTAAGAAAGGAAGAGTTATCATGACTTCCGATTATACAGTGGATGTCTTTGCAAATATCATACATGTTGATGGTGGATTTTAGTTCAGGGCTAAAGTTGTAAAACCAATTATTGTGTAACCATCCTGCAGAGGATGAGATTATTTTATATAAGTGATGAATACTTCTTCACTTTACTAATTCACCTAGAATGGAGCATGTAGCAACCATCCCCCGAATATTCTGTGAATTTTAGCATTATTGATTAATGCATTAAACGCCTTGTATTTCATGTGTTGTTCATAGTAGAACTCTCATTGTTGGTGCGGCATGATGACTGATTGTTACTCGCAGCAAACTAGCATGAATATCCAAGTACCAACAGTGAGGCATGCACGAAATGCCCGTACAGGCTGTAACTTTCGGTGTGTTATACTAGCCCGATTGAGCATACAACTCTCGGTGTGTTATGCTAGCCCGATTGAGCGTATAACTCTCGGTGTGTTATGCTAGCCCGATTGAGCGTCTAGACTGTCCATAACAGTCTAGAAACGATCATGATCACCCAACTTCACCAGCATGATTGGATGGTCGAGATCGAATCCAATACCCCCAAGCAGGTATTGGAACATTCACTGCGACCAAACGTGGACCCCGCGATCAGTCTCCCAAAAGAGGCGCCATAGCTTGCCAAACCAAACAAAATAGACAAAAAACCCTAAATTAGGGTTTGCGGATGTAGCGCCCCCTAAGCTAGCAGCTAACTAAACCAAGAATTTAACTAAATAAAGAGGCACTAAAATCTAAAGCATGTACTTAAGCATTCAATTAAGAAATGCGATACAAAACTTAACTCAAAACTAACCCCGCTCAGAAACATATATACAATAATTCCTCTCCAATGATATATATAAAATAATCATTTGGTTTACAAAAGAATATACAACACAATCAACATATCAGGATGTAAACAAATAACGAAGTTAACTTCTCGAAGCTTTATTTTGCAAACAACTCGCTCTCATCACTCAAATCGAAATGGGAATAATTAACATTTAACTTCTAAGTAATCATATGCAGATTTGGAAAACAAATTTGGAAAACATTACATGTTTTCCCAAACATTAGAAGATAACAAAGCCACTGAAATAAACAATCATGTATATGGACCTAAACTCCTCCTTTAGTTTCTGCGGTGACATTTACACACCTTATAATTTCTGCGGTGACATTTACACACCTGAAAATAAAGACAAGTTAGTCTGTGGTGTTTAGTATACACACCCGTAATATTGATGCCCATTTCCACAACTATTATTAATATTGTGGTGTATCGCCCTAGCCATAATTCTGAAGGAGCAGTATCCAATATACCATAAATGGAAATTCTCATTTCCCAAAGACAATCATAAAGATAAACAAAGCATGAAATAAATGAATAGACAATGCATGAGTTTATTAAATAAAGACTTTCGTAAAAGAAATAACAATGATTACAAAACTGTTAAATGCATTCCCACACCTTTATGATGACCAGCCACGCTTATCTCGAGATCCAAAATCCCCCGGTTCATTCTTTGAACGATCGGTGCTAATAGAATCTAATTGATAATCACAAGCACTCTAAGAGTTTAGCCAAAAGGCTCACAAAAGAATCATACAATTCTATCTAATGGTTCTAAGCCCATTATGATATCTTATTCTCTATCTTTGGTATAACTAAAAGTTTACTAACCCAATTAGATTGGTCTTATAGTTCATTAGATATGTCTTATGAATATCTACAACTTTTTAGAAGGAATCAAAGGTTAATTCGGACCACAAGAGGTCCAAGATGTCTAAATAAGAAACGGTCTTAATCCCAAGTCCTCTAAACAGGCCCAATAACTAAGGCCCAGTCCATATGGTCAACAAACGGTCAATAACATTCTATTTGGGTCAACTGACGGTCAACAACAGTCCACATCTAAGTCCAGTCAAAGTCAAGATATTCATGGTCAAACTAGTCAACTCACTGAGTTGAATCTGGGTTTACTGAGTTAACTCAACTCAGTCAGATAACCTGAGCCAGATTAGTCAGCTAGGCTGACTGGGATGTCTAATAAGCCTAATTCCAATACAGCTTCTACTTATACCAACCTGATTCTATAAAAGTAACATTATAAACATTCAGTCATTCAAAACAAACTTCAAATTCCAATTACAAATACAAATTGCCTACCTGCAATTGCAGTTCAAAGCTTTAACAGCACACTCTAACAGCAACAACACCAATTCATACACAATCCAGTCCAACAGTACTACCCTAACTTACTACCTCACCTACAGCTTCATTCTTTCAATAATCGAACCACCATCAATTCAACATACACAATCCAGTTCACTGAACCTGTAATTCAATCATACTGTCACTTCAATTGAGATCATACTCAATCCAATAGCCACAATTACTCATACCCATTTCTTTAAATCACTAATTCATACAACCCATAACAACAACAGCAGTAACAGCATCAAACATCCAAATCTCAATCTCGCCTCACTAAACTCATACTTCCTTTAACATCTCATTCATTCAAACCATCACCTATACATCTATATCTTTACAATTGCCGCTAAGCAATGAACTAAACTCAGTTCAATATTGCTAACCAAGTTTCAACTTCAATTCCCCATGTATCACCACCATCATCTCCAATAGCAGCCTAAACAATTTCAGTATCTTAACAAACCAACAACTCCAGTAACAATTCATCACACATCTTAACTGTCTTTTGCAATTATCTCAAATATTAACTCCATTAAAATAACAAACACTCAACAATCGAAATTATCAATTGATAAGGTTAATCTAAAGAACAATTACCTCATAACAGTCTCACACATGCAATTGAGGTTGAATTCTTCCTTCCCTTGCTTCAATTGAGAAATTATCTCAAGACCACCAATAGTTTCTATTTCTGAAACTCAACAGAACAATCTCACAAAACCCGAACTCTTTAAACTTCTTTTATGTAACCAAACCCCAAATTGGATACCCAATTCTCCTTCTTTGTTCTCGATACTCAAAACCCATTTTATTAATCATTAACCGAACCTCTAAACAATCCTCTGAGAAATCCTAGTTCTCCGATTCACTGTTACAGAAACTTTACTTTGTTGATTTAATAACAACTCTTTTCTTCTTCATCCATCAACATATCGATTCACTTCCCAATTCGACAGAAACTCTAACTTCTATTTAGGGAAGAACACATGAACCCTAATTATCTTCAATCTCGAATTCACACTCCAAACATCACTAAAACTCCAATTGAATAACAACCCAGTTGTTCTTTACCCTTCAACAATACTATAACATCATCAAATCCACATAAAACCTAATTCCAGAAACCCTAACCTCAAACCACAACTACATCATATTCTCCTTCTCATCCCGATCTAAAACAACCACAGAATCAACATCTTCCTCTTGATTCAACGTATCAACAAGTTTCTATGAATTACAAACGAAGACAAACTCAATTCATCGAATTGAGATCGACAAGAAGAAGAAAGAAGAAGAAAGAAAGAGAAGAAGAAAAGAGAATGAATTCTCTTCGACACGTCTTGGTGAAGATAAGGAAAACGAAAGTGATAAAGGCACCCCGAATTGATAAGGGCAGCCATGATATGTAGATAAAAGAAATGATTATTTGACACTCACACTTATCCGATGATATATTCTCCGTCCGGTGTCCGAATGACACGTTCGAGTAGTCCATTCCGCGTAACTTTCCGAGATCTATCCAGCGGTACAAGTTTCGAATCTAAATCGTTGTTATATTAATTTCTAATAATTAACGTCCATCTCTAATTAATCGAGTCAATAGCGGCTTAGTCGTCTCTTGACTGGTCTAATCGCGTTGACGAGCTTGAGGGTTACTACATTCTCCCCACCTTTAAATATTTTCGTCCTCGAAAATCGAACTGCCTTCTAGTCTTGAAAACTCCCCACCTTAAAGAATATTCTCATCTCTTGTCTAAGCGCAAACAACATAAAACAAATCACAACCTATATTGCTTTCTACAACTAAAATCTAAAATTTATAGCTCTAAGTTGAACTATGCTGATTTAGATTTTATCAAATTGGAAAGTCTAAAGTTTCTTAAACTAATTTCTATTTTATAAGAAGTTATCTCTAACTTCAAGGAAGAATCCTACAAATCTTTCTAAGTAAGATTACATCTATCGGCTTCCAAAGGAATTACAACAAATTTCTATGATCGGTCATCTCTGAATGCAGTTGCCTTGTCAAGGTTGGCCAATCCCAACAATGCCTTCCTACGAACAGAGAAAACACAACCTTCACTATTCTCCAGTGCTAGATAAACTAATTACTAATTTATTAAAAATTAATTAGTCTTCAACTTTTATCTTAACTGGTGTAATTATAATAAATTTACTTCGTAAAATATATAAATAGTTCTCATCATTTTAAACAATTTCATTAGTTCGAAATTTAATGACTATTATAAGTAAACCCAATTCGATTGTTTTAAATGCTAACTTACTATGACTGATTAATTTCTAAATTCTATTGTAATTGGTTTAACTTGAAGATTTTACTTTATAAACTATGTATATAATTCACAGCATTTTAAACAATTTAAACCTCAAATTTTATTTTATCTTATTTATTTACATGAAACTAAATTTTAATTCCAAATGAAATTATAACTAAATAATTATTTAAAATTCATGTACTATTTTAAAATAACTGAATGTTATAACTATTATCCAATTGTTACTATTATTATTTCCAGTGTCTATTTGTTTATTTCATTATACAACTTGTTAAAAGTAAATAACCACTTTAAATTATATATTTATTTCTTTCTTTCATGTCGTTTGGTATTAATATTTAATTATTGTTATTACATACATTTCTTATTTCTTAGACTGATATAAGTTATTCATAATTAATCATAATGCAAAGTTTAACTTTTATTATTAATACTAGATTTGATTTGATCTAACTTTATTTCCTTAAGTTTATATTATTGTTAAGTAATCCTTAAGTTGTATTATTAATAAAATCTACCTTCTGTTATTACTATCCAATAATATCATCCAAATGATATTTACAATAATTCTAAATTTTATCATAATTAATATTAGACAGTATTATAATTTGCTTATTTTATCGAAAATTATTGTCTTAATTATACTATCATTTTCATTATTGTTTTATCAAATTTTCTTATTTGATTACTAGTGTAATTGACATACAATTAAAATAATTGTTTAGTAATGATACTTAGTTTAATTTATAAAACTTAATTGAAGATATGCGTAAATAATTTTCGTAGTTATTTAATCATAATAATAATAATAATAATTTTTTTGTTGTTGTTCTATATCCTTATCAGAATTTTATTAAATAAAGTTGATACTAATTGTGAATGCAATTATTACTTTATTAAAATTATTATTACTCTTATTAAATTATTATCATCTACAATTAGCAATTATTAATGTTGATGGTTGAATTATTATTTTAACTACTCTTACAAATATTAATAAGTCCCAAAAATTACTATCAACATTTATGTGGTTACTCCATAATTTATTTACTCTTCACATAAGTCCATGTGTTCAGTAAGTTTCTATTTGATTTACAATTTATATCACTTATACTAATTTCACTATTATCATTATAGTATTAGATTGTTTACGTGTTCATACTTTTTAGATCAATTATTATCAAATCCTAAAGTCATTGGTGTATCTTACAATTTTTACTTCAATACATAAACAAACAATCAAACAAATAATTCAATTAGATAAATCTTTTAATTATTGATAGCTTTTAGTGATTAAGATTTATCTCACAAACCCAACCCAGTTCTAAACTAATGTAGTTCACTTACTGGCACTGGCTATTACCATATAAGATCTAATAGTGAGCTCTGATACCAACTTTGTAGCGCCCCCTAAGCTAGCAGCTAACTAAACCAAGAATTTAACTAAATAAAGAGGCACTAAAATCTAAAGCATGTACTTAAGCATTCAATTAAGAAATGCGATACAAAACTTAACTCAAAACTAACCCCGCTCAGAAACATATATACAATAATTCCTCTCCAATGATATATATAAAATAATCATTTGGTTTACAAAAGAATATACAACACAATCAACATATCAGGATGTAAACAAATAACGAAGTTAACTTCTCGAAGCTTTCGCTGCGCAACTCTGCTCTGTCACTGAAACTGAAATGGGGAATAATTAACATTTAACTTCTAAGTAAATCATATGCAGATTTGGAAAACAAATTTGGAAAACATTACATGTTTTCCCAAACATTAGAAGATAACAAAGCCACTGAAATAAACAATCATGTATATGGACCTAAACTCCTCCTTTAGTTTCTGCGGTGACATTTACACACCTTATAATTTCTGCGGTGACATTTACACACCTGAAAATAAATATACAAGTTAGTCTGTGGTGTTTAGTATACACACCCGTAATATTGATGCCCATTTCCACACCTATTATTAATATTGTGGTGTATCGCCCTAGCCATAATTCTGAAGGAGCAGTATCCAATATACCATAAATGGAAATTCTCATTTCCCAAAGACAATCATAAAGATAAACAAAGCATGAAATAAATGAATATACAATGCATGAGTTTATTAAATAAAGACTTTCGTAAAAGAAATAACAATGATTACAAAACTGTTAAATGCATTCCCACACCTTTATGATGACCATCCACACTTATCTCGAGATCCAAAATCCCCCGGTTCATTCTTTGAACGATCGGTGCTAATAGAATCTAACTGATAATCACAAGCACTCTAAGAGTTTAGCCAAAAGGCTCACAGAAGAATCATACAATTCTATCTAATGGTTCTAAGCCCATTATGATATCTTATTCTCTATCTTTGGTATAACTAAAAGTTTACTAACCCAATTAGATTCGTCTTATAGTTCATTAGATATGTCTTATGAATATCTACAACTTTGTAGAAGGAATCAAAGGTTAATTCGGACCACAAGAGGTCCAAGATGTCTAAATAAGAAACGGTCTTAATCCCAAGTCCTCTAAACAGGCCCAATAACTAAGGCCCAGTCCATATGGTCAACAAACGGTCAATAACATTCTATTGGGGTCAACTGACGGTCAATAACAGTCCACATCTAAGTCCAGTCAAAGTCAAGATATTCAGGGTCAAACTAGTCAACTCACTGAGTTGAATCTGGGTTTACTGAGTTAACTCAACTCGGTCAGATAACTGAGCGATTAGTCACTAGCTGACTGGGATGTCTAATAAGCCTAATTCCATTACAACTTCTACTTACAACTTGATTCTATAAAAGTAACATTATAAACATTCATTCATTCAAAACAAACTTCAAATTCCAATTACAAATACAAATTGCCTACCTGCAATTGTAGTTCAAAGCTTTAACAGCACACTCTAACAGCAACAACACTAATTCATACACAATCCAGTCCAACAGTACTACCCTAACTTACTACCTCACCTACAGCTTCATTCTTTCAACAATCCAACCACCATCAGTTCAACATACACAATCCAGTTCACTGAACCTATAATTCAATCATACTGTCACTTCAATTGAGATCATACTCAATCCAATAGCCATAATTACTCATACCCATTTCTTTAAATCACTAATTCATACAACCCATAACAACAACAGCAGTAACAGCATCAAACATTCAAATCTCAATCTCGCCTCACTAAACTCATACTTCCTTTAACATCTCATTCATTCAAACCATCACATGTACATCTATATCTTTACAATTACCGCTAAGCAATGAACTCCCTAAACTCAGTTCAATATTGCTAACCAAGTTTCAACTTCAATTCCCCCTGTATCACCACCATCATCTCCAATAGCAGCCTAAACAATTTCAGTATCTTAACAAACCAACAACTCCAGTACCAACTCATCACACATCTTAACTGTATTTTGCAATTATCTCAAATATCAACTCCATTAAAATAACAAACACTCAACAATCGAAATTATCAATTGATAAGGTTAATCTAAAGAACATTTACCTCATAACAGTCTCACACATGCAATTGAGGTTGAATTCTTCCTTCCCTTGCTTCAATTGAGAAATTATCTCAAGACCACCAATAGTTTCTATTTCTGAAACTCTACAGAACAAACTCACAAAACCCTAACTCTTTAAACTTCTTTTATGTAACCAAACCCCAAATTGGATACCCAATTCTCCTTCTTTGTTCTCAATACTCAAAACCCATTTTATTCATCATTAACCGAACCTCTAAACAATCCTCTGAGAAATCCTAGTTCTTCGATTCACTGTTACATAAACTTTACTTTGTTGATTTAATAACAACTCTTTTATTCTTCATCCATCAACATATCGATTCACTTCCTAATTCGACAGAAACTCTAACTTCTATTTAGGGAAGAACACATGAACCCTAATTATCTTCAATCTCGAATTCACACTCCAAACATCACTAAAACTCCAATTGAATAACAACCCAGTTGTTCTTTACCCTTCAACAATACTATAACATCATCAAATCCACATAAACCCTAATTCCAGAAACCCTAACCTCAAACCACAACTACATCATCTTATCCTTCTCATCCCGATCTAAAACAACCACAGAATCAACATCTTCCTCTTGATTCAACGTATCAACAAGTTTCTATGAATTACAAACGAAGACAAACTCAATTCATCGAATTGAGATCGATAGGAAGAAGAAAGAAGATGAACAGAAGAAGAAAGAAAGAGAAGAAGAAAAGAGAATGAATTCTCTTTGACACGTCTTGGTGAAGATAAGGCAAACGAAAGTGATAAAGGCACCCCGAATTGATAAGGGCATCCATGATATGTAGATAAAAGAAATGATTATTTGACACTCACACTTATCCGATGATATATTCTCCGTCCGGTGTCCGAATGACACGTTCGAGTAGTCCATTCCGCGTAACTTTCCGAGATCTATCCAGCGGTACAAGTTTCGAATCTAAATCGTTGTTATATTAATTTCTAATAATTAACATCCATCTCTAATTAATCGAGTCAATAGCGGCTTAGTCGTCTCTTGACTGGTCTAATCGCGTTGACGAGCTTGAGGGTTACTACAGCGGCATATTACATGTGTCGCAAAACGATCTCAACCATCCATCTTCGCAGGCATAGATGGAGGGTATAGATATAGATTCAAAGGGCCCAGAGCATGTCAACACGATCACTGTGGGCCTGATTACACACATGAACAAACGGTCAGGGCCAACCGTGATTGGTTGTTCCAAATCGTGCATGCCAAACCAAGCATGACGCACGGCCGGCAAAACCCTAAATTAGGGTTTGCGGCACCATCCTTGTGTTGCAAAATCATCTCGAGCATCCATCTTCGCAGGCTTGAATGGAAGGCTATGATAAAGCTTCAGGGAAGGCCGAGCATGCTATCATGACCACCGTGGCCAGGCTTCATGTCCGACCGGTCGGCCAAAGACAACCTTGGTCAAGCGTCTTGATTTGCGTGCCCAAACTAGCGTGGTCGCGCTTCCCAAATCACAAACTGATCACGACCACTCAACTTTGCCAAACAAATTGAGTGGCTTAGATCACGTTTCCATGGGACAGTCAGGTATAGACGTGAATACCAGCCTACCACCTACACGCCAGACCAAACGTCCGAGACCGACCAAGCTTGGTCGTCTCGAAATGCACGCCTTGAAGGTGGCATACCGCGCCCCTTTAAGAATCTTTTGAGGCATAGGATTTCTGTCGCAAATCGATCTCAGCCACTCAACTTCACCGGTAAATTTGAGTGACCTAGATCAAACCTTCGTGGGACAGTGAAACATGGACATGGACATCAGCATGCCGTCTACACGCATGCCTGATCGGTCCTCCAGGAAACGCCTCCCATGCTTGGATTCGACCAAGTTGAAGGAGTACACTTGCGCACCTCATAAACCCTAATCTGAGGGTTGCAGATGTGGGTCGTTGATCATCTCGTCCGTCCAACTTCGCCAGCTCGGACGGACGGCCTAGAATAAGAGTTAGGCGACCGGTGAAGTATCACCGTGATCACCGTCTGCCACTCTACCACACCATGTGGTCGGTCAAGGGAGGATTTGCTAACTCAGCCTCCAAACCCTCACGTGAAGTAGGCAGGGCATGAACCTCAACAGCGATGCTTCATATATGCCGAATACATTCGATGCATGACATGCATAGAATACACACGATACTTTACAAGTAACGACTTCCTAAATAACTTAGTTATTTAACTAGCATTACATGCTACCTTCTGAGGGTCCCACGATCCACACACTCAAGACATCAATCATGTCACAAACTGGGGGATACATACTGGGGTATTGGTCTGGCGGTTTACAGCGTGCAGCGTGCAATGCGCCATCACAAGAACGTGTCAGGAAGACATGGACGGTTAGTGATGATGGGAGAAGTGGGCAAGATTGATCGTGTGACACTAACACACCACTCCACTTCCTCCACTTCCTACGAGAGACGTGAATAAGGCTCAAATGACTTGTATAAATAGGTTCTCCTCCCTATTTCCAAACAGGGGCACAACACAGAAACCAAGTGTTAATACAACACGTATTCAAACACCCAGAGCCTGCTTGCATTAATCGTAAGCCTGCTCACCTTTCTGTTACAAGTCATAAGCAAGCCTACACCTTCACAATCTCAACACCTTCTTCGCTTCCCTCCCTAAGATCAACCCCATCTCCTTCACTTTGTGACCGAATCAAGTCTGGAACGGCCATTTCTTGGTTTAGGCTAGAATTGTATAGATTGATCTTTCGAATCAAAAGCACTCATCGCGCAGTGCATTTGTTTAGGGTTTAGATTCACTTCTCATCCACACACCCCAAATTACCAAAACCAGCAGAAGTAGTTTTCACCCATAAACAATACCATAATCGGTAGTCAAGATACTTCGTATAACTTCCGAATATAGAGTAGCCCCAAAATCAGAGTTATCATGACTTCCGATAATGAAGAAACCCTATGGGAACATACACGTTTTGTGAAAAATTCTGGAAACCGATTAGGTTTTCAAATTCATTAACCAAATTTTTTTCCACGAGACGATGTCTCACACTCTGTTAGGGGGCGTTACCCCCACGACCTGACCTATCAGGTCGAACACAACCGGGAGGGGCCACGCCCCCTGGACCCCCCCGGACAGCGACAAACAATCTTGAAAATATCCAACACATATAACTACCGAATATAGAGTAGCTCCAAAATGAGATTTTGTAAAAATCCTTTCTTTTTTTTTCAGTTTTGGTTGAGCCTATAATCGGTAGTAAATGAAATTATTATGACTTCCGATTATACAGTATAATCTTTGTCGAAATCTTATCATAATCGGTAGTCAAAATAGTTCATATAACTACCGAATATAGAGTTGCCCAAACCACCGATTATGGATTAACCTCCCGATTATAAAGGGACATATAAATATTTTAACTTATTTTGTCTTTTGTGTCGCCCCTAAAAGTGTCGGGCATAATAAGTCAATTTTTTTTATTTTGGAAATCATCTTCAGATTTGATTTTGTTCCAAGGTAATTTATTGATTTCTTTCCACTTTTAAAAATCCAAAAGTAACTTCCAAAAGCATCTAAAAAGCTTTAGTTGCATGCCAAAAACTATATCGCATCGCATCCGTGTTTCTTAACATTTTCTTCGACCTTTCCCTTTTCTCAGTCAAACAACCAAAGAACCTTTGTGAAAAGGGAGGAGGTCAAGATTCAAGGACAAAAAGAAGAGGGTCAAAAAGCAATATACGCTATTTTATTTTTACCAATTGAGTGACTGAATGATAAAACACTGAAGGTAGAGGTAGACTAGAGAGTACTCTCTTGTCAAAAGCAGAAAAAAGTAAGGGTATTTGTGTACTATACAAAGCCTCGCAATTTGCGCATCAATAACTTCTCCAGCTATTCAACCTACTGTATAAACAAACACTGTTCAAGTGCCTCGCAAGTGGAAGTGTTTTATCTTTTCTCCCCCTTCCAGAAATTTAAAGATTTTAAACCCCAAAACTTCATTTAATAACAATTAAGTAACTGAGATCATATCATATTTTCTATCAATCAATTCAAATCACAAATTTTCATGACCAAAATTAACTTATTCTACTTTCCTTGATCAGTTAATCAAATCGAGGGAATCTCTCTGCTCACAGCCTCACATAGACACATCACTTCAGGTCCAATAAACGAGATGTTTAAAGATCGAGTATGAGAATCAAAAATCCCTAACTTGTAGATCTATCTAACAACGATTTAATGAAATTAAGAAGCAAGTTTTGATCAAAATTTGTCTGTAGATTATTAGTGCCAGCAGTAGTAACAGTAATAACATCATCAATTTGATTCCAAAATGTGGAACCAAACAAAAAAAAAGATTTGTACAAAATTTCCACCGGATGGGGAAAAAAGAGGAAAAAGAAGAGAAGATTCGAGTGTGTTGATGAGATTAAGAATCAGAGTATTCTCGCCAACAAATAAGCATAGTAACACACCTTCTCATAATGTAAAACCTAGCTCTTTGTTCTTTGACTAAACTTGAACATTTTCTTGTAAAAGCACATCTTCTTTCTGATGAATTCCTTACTAGATGATGATGAGAATTTGATGAGGATTTATGGTGAGTGCTTCTTGATCCTTCTTTTCTTGATAATTTCCACTTGTCGTCTAGAAAAAACTGATGCTGATGATGAGAACTAGTAGCGGTATCAGTAACCACAGCCATGACTTGACTTAGAGAGAATCGGATGAACACCAGTTTAAACTGAACCCTAATATTTTTCAGTTTCAATTTCAGACTTTGGTAGAGAGAGAGAGGGGTGATGATGTTAATGTTAATGGGGGAAGAGAAACAAAGAGTCAGGTTATTTATAAGGCTGTGGCTGTGAGTTAGCAGAGATATAGTGTGGCAGCGGAGGCACCATCTCCGCTCTTTTAAAGGGTCCCACACTCTCAGATTTTTTTTATTTTATTAAGTAGTAGCCCTTAACCCGTGCCGTAATGATACGGGCCATGATGTTGGTTCATTTTTAATATATCGTATAATTTGTGTCTCGAATACTTATCAAATCCTTATGATTTAATATGTGTTTGTCATAAAAATAGTTGAGATTTTCCTTTCTTTTTTTCTTTGTTTTTTTCTTTAATATTTTACCGCCGTAGATTTGCTCAACTGAAAAAAAATATATAATCTTAACTTCCGGACATTTTTTTATTTAGGTTCATTGCTTATAATGAGATAATGTTCTACATGAACATGGAAGTCTAAATATTTTTTGTAAATATGTCGTCAACAGCGCTCATCTCAGTGAAATTAACTAATCAATATCGTCCATAAAAGTCTCCACATGCTCCTATTTCGCTCCAGCTGACTCATCTATCATGATCATGTTGTCGATCCTCCAAATAGGCAGAGAATAGTATTTTTTTGCATCGAAAGAATGATATAAACTATCCAATGTGACATGATTTTCCTGTAATTTTTCAACACCCATTAGATGACAATGTTTAAAACGTGTACCCATTACATTTTCTAAGGGATTGTATATATGCGAACCTTTGCCATTAAATCTTCAACAAAGTATTGTGCGCAGCAATTCGTCTTAACGAAGGCTTTGGTAACTTCAAAAGTCTTGGACATTTTGTCACTTCCATATGTTCCTACGTTCGCTTGGAATACAATCTGGCGACACATTACCTCATAAAGAACCTTGAACACATATTGTACTCCCTGATCCTATTTCAAATTAATAGGTTGTCAATATATCCTTTACCAAAAGTTGACATATTCTACGTTGAATATTTATAAAAAAAAATTATGGTATTGTGGATCGTTGCTTTCTAAGATTGTAGTTTTCAAAATTGGCCTCTTCAAGTCCCAAGGCTTTCTAAGGTTATATATCTTGTTTGTTTTTAACATTTTAGTTAGCCATATTATGTTACTTTAAACTTGATGCCATCTTCTACAGTGAACTTTATGTGATTTCAGAATCGAAATAGTTATACCTCTTTCATTCGTATCAAATAATCCGTTGTATATCCCAACAATTCTTCTACAACAATTCCTTTCTTTTGCCGTTTCTGGACCATCAATAGCCATTATTTTCAAACGCAATCTGTCTAATTTTTGTTGATGTTATGTATTTTCAATCTTCATTTGACTTAAATAAATAGATTGTGGAAAACTAAAAAAAAAAAGAGCATAAGTATTACATCGGGTCTAAGTTACTATATCCAAAAGACTCCGAGCAATGCTTCTGGTGCCTTGTTTCCTCAAATTCCTCGTTGCATTCTAGACAGTACATGCAACACCAATCATTTGCGAAGCGAACTATTTGCGCAAGTATGGTCAATGTAAATGTATCCCTTTCATGTAATAATAATAAAAACACGTCAATTTTTTTCAAGGCATCCAGTCGTAAATGGTATGAATCTAATAGATTTGAATTATACCTTAATCTTAGATATCACCTTCTTCTCACATAACATAGCAATTGAGGAAGGACAAATCTTGACCACTCTTTACATTGGCATGGTTAGCCAGACTATGTTTTGCAATTGTCTTACGTGAAAATCATTATTAATCAATATTTTAGTCAGCTCCTATCGAAGCCGATCTAATTAGTCCTATAGAAAGTTAATCTTAATTTTTTGATGTTATCTCTTGACCGAATTATTGAAGTATTCTCTATCATGTTCTGCATTGTGTGATCTACCCACCTGTGTCTACTCTACCTTCTAACTCAGTAAATGAAACCTATACATATTGATCCGTAATTTGATATTGTTGATTTGTCATCAAGAGGTCGCATGATTTGAGAATGTAAAATATAAAAAATATTATATAAACATCGGAGGCGAAATTTAGATTTATGATTTATGATTTAGAGTTTTTTATGATAATTTTGATGAACAAACATAATTTTCAAACAAATATTTTAGAATGCATATACATTTCCCGGTCAATAAGGTTTTACATCGTGAATTGAGTGAAAGTTGTTATCTTTGTAGGTAGTTGTCGCGAAACAACTCGACATTGATGGTCTTTCAGGAAAAAGAATGTGATAGTACTTGAGAGAGCGATAATGTTCTCTTACGCGGATACACCAATTGCCTTTATATAATACGGGTGATCGAACAGTCATGATCATATTGTCTTATACGTTCCGGTATCATCCTCGAAATATTTGGTTTTTGTCCTTATCAATCGTGCTAAAAACAACCAATTACATCTTTCACAATACAATGTTGCATGTTTTGTGAAGATTATTTTTTTACTTGGTCAATAAAACTCACTAAAAAGCACAAACTATTATTATACACTACTATTACCAACACCCACCACCATAAAAACCATCTACCGCCACTATTTCTTCCACCAATAGTAATGTTACTGCCTCCACCATTCACAAACACCCGCCACCGCTTATGTTAATCCTACTTCCACTACTACCATTAGAATTAATATAGTTTTTAGTAAAATTATTTATTAATCAAATTATGTATTTATGTTAGATTATTAAAGGGACATTTATAATAGAAATTTAATTAATCATTATGAACAATCAATGAGACACTAATTAATAAAACGTTTAAAAATGGTTAAGTTGAACAAACCACAACGGTAAATTTATCTTTGCCAAGGACAAATCATGACCGCTCTATACATAAACAAATCGATAATAAATAATTTCATATGTTCCGATCTTGATTCGTGGCGTTCGTTTAGTTATTACATAACATGGAAATTGATTGCACCAATTTTTTAAAATGGACATGTGTTTTATCGAGTTTATTTTAACATTAGAATGATCAACCACGTTTTATACTTTATAATATAACGTTACACATTTTGTATGCTATTTAAATTCGCATAATATGTTTTTGTTCACCAATACCCGCCACCACCATAAAACCATATGAATCCACTTTTTTTATCCACCACCACCTAGTGGCGGAGCCAAGGTGGCTCAAACCTCTTAAATTTTTAATAACTACATAATTTTTTTTTTATTTTATAAATAGTACTTTGTCCATATATATTTATGGTTTAGTCCACCAAAGTTTACATACCTCAATGTCAATTTTTGACTCCAACACTGCCACCATCACTGTCGCCCATCCCATGTAGGTTGTTGGACGCAATTCTAATTTTTAATCACAAATGTCATGTATGAGGTTTAGATTGAGCAAAATTTCATTAATTGATTAGTTTCATTTTTTTCTTCCATGTATATATTCTTTTTTGTATTACAATCAATTTTATTTTAACATTAAAAAATCATGATTTATACGATACTAGGACTTTACCCATGCCGTAATGGCACGGGCCTTGGAATATGTTGTGATGTAAATTTGTAATCCTCCGGAAACTTAAAAACAAAAACTAACTGCCCTGAAGTAAACTCCATATAGGATATATAACACTCTCTCCTTTCCGGGAAAAGAGTTACTTATCCTTTTAAATTTTGTATCTACAATAAAGGTATTCCCATTTATAATAAGATGAACATCCAAAACCAAATCAATAATAATAAGTGGAAATAGTGGTAACTAAATGTTTTGTCGAGGGTTTTTATTATATGGGCGGTTACGGAAATCTCCCCCTTTTTATCGAGCAAGGACTAAACCAAACTATTAACGAATTAGAAGCCCGGATTAAAATAAAGCCGCTAGATCCAAGCACTTCAAAACTCGGCCGTTAGGTTGTAGGAAACAAAATCCGTGTATTGGTGATAACCATTGGATCGTTTGAGTTTCAACGTTTCTATATGATGAAGGATGTTGATGCAAAAAGATCTTTCGGGTAATATAAAGGACTCCGTGAGGGATTTAAGTGAATATTGTGAATCTTTAAGGACCTTAGAAGAAATAAGACATTATGATGATGGCTAACGCGCAATGCGCGTGCACGTCACTTGTAAATTTAAAAAAAATTATTCTTTCACATGCTTTCTTTAAAAATTATGCAAATTGGGAAAGTAAATGTTTTCCAGAAACGGAGGCGGCTTGAAAAATTTATAAGTTGTTTAACAATATTTTTTTTCTGATAAATCTAAGTATGTTTAGACTTTTTTTTTTCTCTGTACAATCTCTATTTGTTATAAATATGTTTTACAGTTACAATGTACTTCTTCTAAATGTTTCTTGCATTGCACCGTTATATGCTCAACTACCTTTACATATTTATCAATGGTGGCGTGAATCGTATGTTTTTGAATATACAATAAAAACTCCATATATTAATAACCTTGGGACTTTAAAAAATTATTAATATATGGAGTTTATTAATATAGGGAGGTATACAAAAAAAAATGATTTTTTTTTTGCTAATTCAAAGTATGTAAATCATCTTGAATAATGTATCCTTTATGTGAAGGATATATATCCTTTATGAATAATATATTGAAAAATATATTCTATTGAATAATATATCCTTTATTATATATTGAATATCCTTTATCATCCCAATGAGCAACAAGTCGTATATGCTTCAACCGAAGAAGAAATAATCGATGGAATTAGACAAGAAGCGGAAGGAGATAATCCCGATGATGATAATACAGAGATACCAAAAGTTTCATGCCAAGAAGTTTTAAACATGTTCGACAAGTTGGAAATATTTTGGCTTCAACAAGATGGTGCACATAGCAACGAGATCTTACGAATATGCAAATCAAAAGATGCCATAACAATCCAAAAAATTACATCATTTTCTCAAACAACTATAGATAAATATTTTTCTTCATCTTAAATTTTGATGTAACAAGATCTATAATTTTCATATTATGTTGATTTTATTAATATATGGAGGTAAATTCATTAAGGTAGGAATAGAAAAATCTATTAATATTAAAATATGGAGTTTATTACTATTTGTAACTGGCCCAAGTTGGGACCATGATTTTTTATTAATATATAGAGTTTATTAATATATGGAGTTTTTACTGTACCTTTAAATTTATTATGTGCAAAAGTACTCCTAGTTGATGATTAACTTTCTGGATGTAAATTGTAATATGCACCTCAATCTCTTATGTCTCTTCTATTCATAGAGTGTTTGGAATTTGAATCTTATAATCTTTGTTGTTGTTGTTTTTTTTTTTTTTTTGTTTTTTTCTCATATTATTAGCAACGTCTCTTTTAAAAGTACACGATAGCTTTAAGTTGTGCCGGACGGAGAGACCTATTACTCTTGTAATGCTACTGTTGATTCAACTAAGCATCAAATAAAATGTCCATACTAAACTTTTAGATTCAGATCAAGTAAAGGAACGTAAATTAGATAATCATATCACCATGGTTACATGGTGGATTTCCAATAAATTGAGTATAAATCAGATCCAACAATGCCACTGTGTGCCTGGATCGTGATAAAAGACTGATATTAAAAATGCAAAATGGGAAACACATCGAAATGAAATGCAGTAAGGAAAACACAGGAGAACAAAATGCAGAAATGGATACATACTGAAAGAAAGCAGAGATGAAATGTAACTAAGCGACGACGATTACTGGTAGGTATTGTTTTACTTGTTTGAATCTTAAAAGAAACAAATATGTGAGTCTTCATGGTGCTTATTCTGCGGCAAAGGTAGATGCCGAGGTTGCCTCTGGTATCTTTTGCAGGAAGGGCTAACAAAAGGTCAAGACTTCACTGTCCTTGGGGAGGAGGTTAGATCCGTCAATGATCCTTTGCTAGAGCATGACTGAATCATCTCCCCATATCCAAGCTCTTCAATAGCTTCAACAAATGTACCAATAAGCCAACTTGCTCTCTCACAACTCTTTGAATTGGAACTGCATCAAACAAATATACAAATATGAAAGACACCAATTAGCCAGTAATCAGGAAAAAAAAAAGAACATGAAAGTTACCTAACTGTGTAGATACCTCGACAATCCACCTAATGCATTTTGAAAAATTAACATGGTGGTCAATATCTAAGTCATCCCAATGTACCTTCATATTTTATATGTACCACTATTATTAGTCAGTTGGTGATATTATTTTAAAAATTAACATGGTGGTGAATATCTAAGTCATCCCAATGTACCTTCATATTTTGTATGTACCACTATTCTTAGTCAGTTGGTGCTATTATTTTGATTTATACTAACCACGTAAATAAAATAAAATAAAAAACGAAAGAGAATAGGAGGAAACATTTAGAATAACTACCTTGCATTTATGGACATGCTCATTATGCTTCTAATCATATTGAAGACATAAAGGTCTTTGATCGCTTTGAACATGTTATCATGAACCATCGCGTAAGTCCCAAGATCTTGCACCTACAACACACAAAAAACCAACCAAAACTCAATAATAAAGCAGTGTTGGAATATCTCATTCATCAACCATAATTTTTCTATAAGCCATATAGTTATTGTGAATCTAAACCTTTCTTATCCACATGTGACCTTGTAACATGTATCAGCCACATCCCTAAATGGGCAGTATAGCTTACACATTTTACAATAATTTTTTTGTTATGCCAATCAACAAAATCTATAACACTAACGTTACCAAGTTTGTGGTATGTATGGTCTGTACAAACCCAAACCAAGCAAAGAATATATTTTTTTAATCAGTAAAAGTAAGAACTGGCAATAAAAAGGATTACAAAAAAATAAGCTAAAGAAACATGAGGAAAAATTCAGGCGCTGCCCACAAACCAAACCAACCCCAAGCCAGAAGAAAGATTCCCCTAAAACTAAGCTAAGACATACATAGAGAAAAGCCATACAACAAAAAAAAAAAGTATCCCAATTAGCTTTAATCTGATCCAAGAAAAGATTGAATGGAAGTAAATTCATGGGAAGAAGCTCCCATATAAACTAACCATTTTGTCATCATCCAAAAATTCATCATGTTTCCTCGTTTGTTTTCCAGGTCCTTGAAATGAACATTTACTTGATTAATGGAAAAATAAGCCTGAGTTAGAGAATTTTTGGAATTCTAAACTTACAACAAATTTAAGCTTGTATTGAACTGTCAATTTTTCTTCCTATTATTCCCTCGATGATATCTAGTGAATTCAAAAGGGAAATATCGAGTAACGCTGAGAATCATAAAATATAGGCAGTATGCGAATACCTTTAATTAGATGATGATAGAATAGAGTGCAACCAAACACACACGTAGACATTGATTCTGAAGAGTACTTCACAGAAGTCTAACAATTCACATCATTACCTTAAGTTCCTTTCCAGCCAAAGTTGTAGCTTAAACAAAGATTAACAATCCACGTCATCGGGGATTGTATCAATTTATCAAACTAATTTGAGTCACCTCTGTATCAACAATCCTTTCCAGCATGTGTACCTTAACAATTAACATCATTACCTTAAGTTCCAATCCCTGAAAGTAGTGACATTCAGAAAGAGAAGAATTGTCACTACACCATATCTAGGTTTTTGCTACATTTGGTTTTTCTTGGTTGAGACATATATTGGCGTAGTAGAGGTTTATGTGTCTCTTATAAAACATAGGTGTCTCATTAAATCCTAGAACACGCATAGAAAATAAAGAAAAAGGACACGCTTGTACTTTCTTAAAATAATCGAGGGCTTAATTGTCAACTAAAATTTATTTTTCTTTATTTTTCTTTTTCTCTTATCCTTATTCCGACTCTTTCTATGTCTTTCTCTCGAACTCTCCCAACTTAACAAAAAAAAAAAAAAAAAATCTCGACCTCTCCCGTTTCATTTCTCTGTATCTTCTTTCCTAAATTATCTCTGAGGTCAAACCCCATTATGCAGAAATCAAAATCCATGCTCATAAATGAAAATAATCTTTCAGGAATCTAACCCATTCTTTCACTATCCTAAAGTTTGAATATAAACCCTAGAAAATCATTCTCTTTTTTGGAATCTAAACCAGACCAACGAGATAATAGATCAGTCCATCGAGGTAATTTAATCACGTTAAATCCATTATTTCATTGTGTTTGATTTTGTGAGTCTAGAGTTTGTGCAGTACAATCAAAATCGAAATATGTTTTTTTGATTAGATTTTCAAGGAGTATCATGGGTTTGGTTTTAATTTCATTTGATGAGCCGAGGATTGATTTCTATTAAAGTATTTCTTCACACCTGGATGTGACGAATTTCTAAGGTTTTTTTTTTTTTTTGGTATTTAAATTTTTCGATCTGAGATTTATAGGGTTCATTTTCGTTTGGATTTTTTTTTGATTTATTGTAACAGAATTGAATTGTTTAGATTTGAGATTTATGAGGCTTATGTTTCTTTTCAGATACTGAGAAAAGTATATTAAAACAGAGACGCAAGAAGCAAAGTAGATTGGGAAAGAAATTGAGGTGAAGAACAAATTTAAAAATTTTAAAGTTAAAATCATAAACCTTTGATAGGATTTCTTAATGCTTCTCCGTCACTACAGATTTTCCTTCATTTTTCTTTTCCTAGAAAATTTTGGCAGTTCCATTATTTGTGTGAAGTTATCATTTGATTTTGTCCATGACAGGGAAACAAGAAGACCCTAACATTACGATAAATACCAGAAGATGGTGTCAAGCGTTTGTTATCCAACAAAGAGTCCTTGGAAGAATGCGATGTAGCAATTTTTGTCCGTGACAGGTATCGACTTGTAACTGGTTTAGGTTCTGAGAGTGTGTATGGAGTGAAATTTTTTATCCTTCGATTATTTGGCATTTATCCCCCTTGTGGACCTATTTGGGACACAATTGATAATGGTTAAACTTCTGCCCGCAGTTCTGATGAGAAGTCATGGAAAAGAGCAACATAATTGTTAGTGGATGTTGCTGGTCATGGTGAAGATAGCGGTTTTGAGGTGCCTTGAATTCAGTGCTGCAGAGCATCCCCATCTGAGCATACCTGAAACTGAAGCCGTTCGAAATAGAAAGCAGTACCGCCAGTTTGTTTCTGATTGTCATGGTTCTGATTGTGCTCATTTGTAATGATTGTTTTCTCCTTTTTGTTTCTTATTTGACAGAGGTCTCTTGCTCGTAGTGCGTATAACAGGGGGAATTATGAGGAATCTAAAACCCTTTGGTATTATGCTTCTAAGAACCTAACATTTATTCTCTAATTAGCTTCTCATATTCTTCATGTGTTCTTCTGGTCTTAAGTGTGGGATCAACTCTTATGTGTCTCATTTTAGGGAATATGCAATGGCCTTGAATTCTTTGTTTCCTGATGGTTGGTTTGCACTTGGAGCTGCTGCATTGAAGGTGAAAATAGTAGTCAAACTATATTGTTGAAATGTTGAGAAAAAATAAGACAACCATGAGAATAGGCGTTTTCAGTAGGATATGTAACCCATATTCGTTTAGTAATTGGGTTAACCGCGATAGGGAAACTGGTCAAATAACTTTTCTAGGATTGTGTAGGATCATGATATTGACATGGAATTAATTGGCTTCTCTCGTGCCGTTGAACTTGATCCTGATAATGGAGAAGCTTGGAACAATATTGCTTGCTTGTATGTTTAGCTTATTGATGTTACTTTTCTCATTTCCAGTGTTAGAACTAATTAATATTGGATCCTAACTTGTGTACATGGAGGAGTTGATGCGATTTGATAAAATTTTAAGATTTGGAAGAGTATCCAAATTATGTAACAGCAATGAAAATGGCTTGCTCACATGTTTATTTTGAACCGGCAGACGAAGCCATTCTTTATGTAGAAGGCATTCACTGCATTTAAGGAAGCCCTTAAGTTTAGGTTTTTCTTCGACGTCCCTACATCCCATCTTCGTTTTTTTTTAATTTATATATCATGTCCAAATTTTGAGAAGCAATTGGCTTGTTCACATGTTTATTTTGAACCGGCAGACGGAGCAGCTGGCAAATGTGGGAGAATTTCAGCCAAGTTTCTTTTGATATTGGTAACCTCAGACATGTAAAGTGTGTTTTTAGCTTAGGTTCTACTTTATTTTTATCTGAAATAAGGGCTCATAGTTTCTCTTGTAAAATTACTATAAGAATCTTTTGGTGCGAATTACTTGTTAGAGCCATTGTTTTTCATTCAGCATGTTTAATGGCTTTAGATGTGAATGTGGGTAGAAACACCTCATCCCAATTAATCATCCACTCTCTCATGATTTACTGATTTACATGGTGAAATATGGGTATCACTTGGGTAAAGTATATAGTATCTGTATGTAAGAGTAAGGATAGCAAATGAATGCTCAACTGCTTGATGGCATCTTTTAGGCATTGGAGGCTACAAAGAAGGTACTGGATACGACAAATAATAAAAGAATAGATGTGCAATTGCTGGAGAGGGTTATGGTTGAGAGAGGCTGGTCATTTGGTGGAACTCCTTGGGAATGTTCTTCAGCAGGTACCTTTCTCTGAACCCTTGTAATTTTGGTGTATCCCTGTTTTTGACTCTTTCATTGTATCCTCCTGGTATGTTCTGTTTAATTCTCATTGATTTAGTATAGGTTGTCTGAGGTGGTGGTGGGGAAAATATTTGGGGTTTGTATGCAAAGTGGCATAAACTTAAAGGGGATCTCACTATGTGTTCAGAAGCCCTTCTGAAGCATGTCAGATTCTATCAGGTAAGTTTGATTGATGTGGTATATACTTACGCTGTGCTAAAATAAACAATACTATTTAGTAAAAAATGTTGTTTTCTCTTCCTTTTAAGCCATGTTGTCATCTGTATAACACACAGTACTAATACACTCGATTTTCAGGGAGCTGATTTGTGGAAAAACAAAGATAGGTTTAAGAAATTTGCAAATGCATCTATCTTGGTGTGTTGATGCTGAAGCCTGTAGGTTGTAACTCAGCTTGGAACCAAGTTTTGGTCACTCCAAAGGGTAGATAAGTTTGCAGCTTCTGTGTTCGTAAACAATAAGAAGATCGATGAGAAGAAGGAAATATTGAATTCAGTTTAAAATTGTAAGGAAAACCTTCAAGTTTGAAGAACTTTAAAATTGTATAGTAGTGTTAAATTGTTTCATAGTGCTTGAATTCAGTTTGTGTTTTGAGATATTGATTTCATTTGTTGGAGGCATAAGTTACTGATTCGGGATATTAAACTAGAACATATGCAGCTTCATGAATATAAAATAATAAAATTTTCTGAAATTGCAAAAAAAAATTTAATAATATTTATATAATTTGAGATGTTTATTTGTGTTGTTTTAATTATTATATATGTTGCTTTAATGACGTCGCTAATTAATTTAAGAGACAGCTATATGTGTCTCTTTAATAAATTAAGAGACACTTATAAGTGTCGCTTGAAACGTCTCAAATGATTCCGGACGCACGATTTGAGACACTTATATGTGTCTCTTAAATTCAAAGCAACACCTATAAATGTCCCGAAATCGTTGATTTGGTGTAGTGTGTGTTGACATTCAGAAAGAGAAAAATTGTGAAAAAATCATTAACAAAACAAAGAGAAACCTTTGTAGGATGGTAGTTTGATACAAACATGCGAAACAAATCAGCCACAAAATTAAATAAAAAACCACAAAAATCCTAACTTTGAAATCAAAAGAGAATCAAGTAGGTACCAACTTCGCTAACTGTAATAAATCCATGACCTGCAACAAAACAGTATTTACCAAATCAGAACAACAAAATTTCAATACTAAATAATCCGAATTTACAAATTAAATCCTCAGTAAAAACTGGCTAATTAGTAGTTTATAATCCTAATAAAGTGGAGATTAACATAATAGATATAGATTGAAATTATAACAGAAGACAATGAGTTGAGTAAACACGATGCCGTTGTCAATTTTGTTCGTCAAAATGATCTAGAGTTCCACGGAGATTGTATTTGATATTACAAAGAGGAAAGGAGGAAAATATATGAGAGCGAAGAAAATAAAACTAAGAAAATAAAACTAATGATCAAACTTAATTTCTTCACCGGATGAAGAAGTAATTACCACGCGCACGACTTTCTGATGGCCCCTCGGTGCATCCCAACTACCGATCACTATTTCATCAAAGATCATAACATCAAATAAACAAAACCCAATCATTCTAATCAATTCTATAACTTGAATCTGAATATGCTTAAAAAAAACGAAGAAAAAAAATTTGAAGCTGAAACCAAGAGAAAACGAAATGGGGATAATTACCCTCCTTGCTTCATATTTTGATTCTTCAATTCTTCTGAAGTTTTTTGGTGCTAAAGTTTGAGCTGTAATTTCTTGATATTCGAACATGAGCAACGTCTCAAAAAAATGGCACGGATGTTGCAGAGAGTTGAAGAAAACAAAAAGATGCTTCTCTTCTTTTTGGTTTTCTTACTCTAAAGTTGAAGAAAAGAAACGACATGCGACAATGAATGAAATTCATTTACTCAATAGAATTAATGAGATTATGATTCAATCGCCACACGTGGGAGATGTTAGGTTGTTCGGAGGAACCACATCCGTAGATTTATGTTTGTATGGACAAATCCTGACCACCACTAAGATAGGCCAACTTGTCCAAACCTTGTTTTATACTAATGACTAGATCTTAACCCGTGCGGTAACGGCACGGGATGTTTTGTCTCTAATACGATATTGTTCACATTCCTCTTGCTTCATTTTATTCATGAGTAATTATTTTGATATTCAAATAGGTTTTGGGAAACAAAATGGGTTACCTGATCTTTTTATTTTTTTACTTAAGCATGTTATTCCAATTTATTATCTGGTCGGAGTAATAATGTTGTGCCAACATGAAAAATAAAATAAAAAATACAGTAAATAAAAAATTTCCCCATTTATTTTTCCATCATATTATAATTTCAAACTTCAAAAAGAATATTTCATCTAACAGTACATATACCTAAACTGTCAATCCAACTCCATGATGTTTATGAATACATTTTTTCTGAAATTATTGATTACTAAGGCTCTAAGGAGTGAAGCAAAAACCCATAATATTTTCCCTACTATAGATAAACATTATTTATTTATTTTTTGCAAATGTGAGAGTTATAAAAATGGAGAACCCTTGGCTATTGGAAGGCTGATGTATACACATGTGAGTTGAAAAAATAAACTTATAATAGTAAATCAAAACATGTGTAAGATTCTTTCTCAATCATATTGATAACATAAAATTGAAGAAATTCGTGGATAAAAAGATTTCACACCAACTATGCTAAGTAGTGCATGAATGACGTTCTCACATCTAGTGTTACTCAAGTAATTTGGAGTTTTAAAGAGCATAGTCATATTGATATTTGTATCTACATAAATTCAACTAACCTTCCGAAGAAAAATTATTAGTTTCAAGGTAGAGCCGACACAAACTTTTGTCGCCTTCAATGTATACAACACACATTGGGTTTAACCGGCCTTGATATTAAACAAATACCCCAACATTAGTCAAATAATGTCTACAAATACGGGATCGAAACAAAGTGCTAACGGGAAAAATGAGAGACTAACATCAGTTCTACAAATAAAATACCCTATATGTATCAAAGTTTGTTATCCAAACATGTATTCAAATTAAAAAGTCATCAACTTAACAAAAAAATATAAAAAAACCCAAGTTAAATCAATACTTGCATAAACAAAACTTATAAGAGAATTTTGTAATTATTAAATACCTTTAAAATCACTATTAGAGATTTAATTGCATGCCTCGTTAAAAACTACGGTAGGACGAAATCACCAGATTAATCAGAAATTTCACTGGATATGTAGCAATTCAGAGAAGCTTACACTGGTGGTGATGCGTTCCATCTAAGTGTTGTTCGATTGATTATTTTTTTTAGAAGGTTTCGGTTTTCATTGGAGAAACCGAGAGGGAGCGTTTCATTTTATTCATTATCATTCAGAAATCCAATACCAACTCGCCCTCTACTTACGGGATCTCAATACAACCTTAGATTTATCTATTGGACGGAGAAACCTTGATACTAAATATGTAGTTTTTAGTGTTATTTATTATATAACGTGACATCCAAATGTTTTTTTTTTATTCTTAATTTTCATGTATTTTAACTGAGTTTATATTAGCATTAAGACGATCAACCACATTTATAATTTATAGTGTTATCCTTTTGTAGCAGCACATAATTAACATAGTCAATTACTACTCATCAATACCGGCCAGTACCACAAACCACCAGATATCACTTCTTTCTCCACCACCACCATTTTCCATCCCTCGTAGAATATTAGGCACACTTATAACTTTTAATCCCACGCGTCATGTATAAAGTTTAGATTTAACAAACTTAGGTCGTCAATTAATTTATTCAACTATATGTTTTTTGTTAATACTGAAAATCATGCATACGAACGGTTACCAAAGATAGCAGTGGTACCAAAAACAACCATTTTGTCTTATATGATTTGGTATCATCCCAAAAGTATTTGTTATCCGCCTTTTTTGATCGTGTCAAAAACAACCAACTATACTTTTCACAATACAATGTTACCCGTCATGTAATTTTTTTTATTATTTTTGATTCAAAAAGAAAAAACCAATACCACCGCCATTAAAACCATCCAGCGCCACTATTTCTTCCACCAAAACTAATGTTACCGCCTCCACCACTTAGTAACACCTTCCACCACATACTTCTTCCTCTACTACCACCACCACCACTAATATCTATTGAAATAATTTTTGTCAAAATTATTATTTATTGATGGAGATATGTATTAATATTAATTAAGAGATATTTATGATGTAAAATTAATAAATCATTTATCATGATAAATTAATGAGACATCAATTAATAATACACTTCTACTAATTAATATTTAAGTTGAACAAACCATGACCATAGATTTATCTTCTCTCTAGACAAATCACTTATACTAATTAATAAAACACTTATACTAATTAATATTTAAGTTGAACAAACAACCACTGTTGATTTATCTTTTCTATCAATTCCAACCAAGGTGGAACAATGGTTAGAGGCCACTCTTATGACACAATAGGTCATGAGTTCGAACCTCCACGTTATAATTTTTGAAATTCCATATCTTGACTTGAGTATTCATTTTTAATTCATAATTTTGGAATGAACACCACGTGTGCGACTTGTAGAGTGTGGCACGGAGAACCACAACCTTTGATTTATCTTTGCCAAGGATAAATCCTGACCACCACTCAGATAGGCTAAGTTAGCCAAAATGTTCTTTATACTCTTGATAGTACCAAAGATAACAGGGATACCATTTGGGTGACCCAACTACGATCATGAAAATATTGTCTTGTATGATATCATCCCTGAAATATATGGTATCTTCATTTATCAAAAGTGTAAAAAACAACCAACCACATCTTCCACACTACGATGTTATCGATATTGTAACGAAAACATAAAATTAATATTGTCCATCACTACTCACCAACATTCACCGTCACTACTTCTTCCACCACAAACCAGGGGCGGAGCCAGGATTTTGAAGAGATATGGAGAAAAAAATCTTGGCCAGTTGGATACATGTGAAAAATGGACTTTGTATCCCATTTTACGATAAAAGAACAAAAATAAATATAATTGTGCTTGGCTGCGCCCTTAACCACCACTAATATTTCGGCCTCCACCTCTTCTACTACTCATTGTCGTAGAAAATGTCTATTGATATTATTTATCAAAATTACTTATTAATAGAAATAAATATTATAAAATGTCTATTGATATTTTTTATATATTAGGCGTTGCTATTCAAAAAGGAGTTGGGGCCCAGCTTGTTGCTAGGTTACCAACCAAAAGCTCTGTATAAATTTTTCTATCAATTATAGATGATAATAATTTAGGTATTAAGAAAACATTTATAATTAAAAAATGATTAGTCATTTATTACGAGCAATTAGTAAAACACTAATTAATAAATACTTTATAATAAATATATTATTTATTGTGTGCAATTAGTGAAACACTAATTAATAAAGCAATTATGGTATTTAAGTAAAACAAACCACCATTGTTGATTTATCTTTTCTATCAATTCCAACCAAGGTGAGAATACTGGTTAGAGGCCACTCTTATGACACAATAGGTCATGAGTTCGAACCTGCCCGTTATAATTTTTGAAATTCCATATCTTGACCTAAGTATTCATTTTTCATTCATAATATTGGAATTAACGCCACACGTGCGAGATGTAAGGGGTGGTCTGAGGAACCACATCCCTTGATTTATCTTTGTGTGGAAAAATCCTGACCACCACTAACAAAGGAAAATTTATCCTAGCTATGTTTTATACTAATGATTATGTAGCAGCTTCATTAGTCTAATAAATTTGTTTTAACCACTCCCTCCGTTCCTTTTTTAATAGGCTGGTTTCTATAAATAAATGTTTCAAAAAAAATAGGCTGGTTTCCTAATTGGGAAAGTCAAATGTTACTTTAATTTTCTAGGACCACTTTTCTCTTAACTTCTTTTGATGACAAGTGTCATGTGGACCATTTCACTTTACTTCTTTTGCTGACAAGTGTCATGAGGACCATTTCACTTCACTTCTTTTATTGACAAGTGTCATGAGGACCACTTTCAATGATTAGTTCTCTTAATTTCCTTAGATTTCTCTAAAAACAAAACCAGCATATTAAAAAAGAACGAGGGAGCAAAGTGTTCTGAAAACCGGACGGACGGATCGCGGTCATCCCAGTGAACCGGCGACCCAGTCAATTTTCCGGTCCGATTCAACACTGACCCACTAACTTTATCAAAAAACCGCTCTATTTTTTGCAAACCAGTTGACCCGGCCGATCCGACCGGTAACCCATACGACCCAGCACGGTCGAACTGGTCTGACCCAGCATCATCTAAAATGAAAAAAAAAGTTCCTTCCGATCTCAAACGAAAGCCTGAGAATCATGGCGTCAAGTAAATCTGATATTTGAGAATCATTGTGAAATGGGTAGCCTTATTCGAAGATTTTCAAAACAAAGCTTCTGCCTACTCAATCTCCTTCGTCTTCTTCAATCATAATAATTACCAGTACCTGGATAATAAGCTTGTATTATCAGATCCACGTTTGAATTCGAATTTAATTTTGACGAGACAAACACGAATTGCAGTTGTATTTTAAAGTTTCTAGCAAGAACAATTGACTCATCAAATAACACAATCATTCTAATACGTAAGGTTCATCTTAATTAGATTAAAAAAACTATGAATCAAAACAAAAGAATCAGACATTAAGATGTGATTGTATCAAAAAGAAAAGAAAAATACACTCAAAGATAGAGACAAAAACAAAAAGTAAGTAGATCTATGAGTATGAACATGAAAAGAAATGGAGAGAGTTTCTGATCTTTTAAGTTCCAAACAGTGTTTGAAATCTTTACATTTAGAAAAGCAATTGAAATCTTATCTTTTAAGGAAGTTGTTTTACGATTTTAACCTCGTAAAACAAAATAAATTATCCCACAATCTAGTTTTTGTTTACGGTAATTTATTTAACCACTAGCTTCTTTTATTAATAAATGACCCCGTGAACCACTGGTCAAATCAGTGACCCTTGACCCACTAGCTTTGCCGGGCCGGTTTTCAGAACATTGCGAGGGAGTATATTTTTTTTTGGCTGAGATAATTAATCTTTAATGCGGAGGTAGGATCAGTTCACAGTCTGAAGATTACTGTATAGTTATTACCGGAAGTGCTACATTTTCCCCACTCCTTTCCCCAATTACGTGTCATTGTTCTTAGCCCTTGATCCCTGATTGAGATTAGCAGGGGGTCCCATTATTATTGAATTTAACCAACACATGCTTAACACATAGGCGGGGAAAAGCGGTGGGGGACACCAGTGGGGTAAGGGAAGCATTTTCGAGTTACTATAATGGCCTGTGAAACTAACAACTTGGCTGCATCTACATCCTCCACTAGCATTTGGGTGGAAATGGAGAGCATGGCTGTTAACGTACACTAATTTAGTGTAGAGTACTAAAATTCATATTAAATAAATCAGAAAGCTCTTTATCTTAAGTGAATTTTGGTATATTCGAGTAATTTGGCATCTCATTAGCAATGTTGAGCCATACTTACGGGGCGGTTTGGAGTCCAATCTGCGGGATTCAACCCGCGAAATACCTAGCAGTTCCGTTGGCGTATATAATACTTGTTTCAGCCAGGGTTACGATACATTGTACGTTTATTGGTATCAGTATCAGTCATTTTTATTGTGATATCTATATGTGAACTGCTAACCTTAGTTCATGCCTGATGAGGTTAAAAAAGAAGATGATGATTTAAACTCTACTGTCTCTACACAACTTTTTTGGTGGGCTTTCACTAAAAGTCAATTTTCTTTCCTCACCTCTTGTCTTCATCTTAATATATGTTTACTTATACACAATACACTACACACTTTTAGGTGTTTTTCCTCCAGTAACTTGCACCAGAGAGGAAATTCTAGCTTCATGTAGAAATCACTAATCAGTAGTAGAAGACAATAGAGGGGAGAGATGAGCCGAGATGAGTTGCGCCACCCCACCCCACCCCACCCCACCACCCACACCCACCACCCCCACCCCCACCACACACAGGCGCTATGACTAGGAAGCGCCACTGCATTCATTGGCGTCGTTTATAACGTGTACACCCTACTAAATAGACAAAAACAAACAAATGGGTTCATAAATTATTTGGTGGTTTTATTGTTGACTAGATACAACTGATCTGTAACCGTAAATTATCTGAATTGGTATTTGGCAAGAACGTGGTGTGCGGCACTGATGCTAAGCCTCACTGGTGTTGCATTTGTCCGGTATTGCAACTTTACGCACCAAAATCGCCAAAGTACAAGAGGGGTTTTGGTGAGGACCACTGAACTTAAACCCTAAAATAATAACAATATATCCAGATTCTTCACAATTTCAATCTTCCATTGACCATTGAAGAAACTTTATACCTTCTTGGTACTTTATTAACTTTTTTAAGTGAATATGCTTTCTATGATAAAGATCTCCACTACGATTGTAGTTGCCCATGGATGTGGTTTCTACTCAAATAGATCAAGAATGTTTATCTGTAATAACGAATGAGAAATGCTTCAAAAAAAAGGAAGGGTCAAAAAGGTAAATAAAATTGTAGTGAGCGACCATATAAAGTATACCGGATTAATAATTACCAGTTTATCCTTGTAGATATTTGGTCACCGAATCTAACAAAGGTTTACTCAATAAATACATTTGTAGATTTGTAGAGATTTAAAAAAAGTCATGAAAATTAATAACTTTGCGAGAATTAAACAGAATTGAGCAAACTTTTGCGGAGTTATGCAGAGTTGTCTAATATCTTGCGGACATTTGTAGAGGCTTGAAGAGTTGTATAAACAAATTTTATATGGAAATATGCATGATAGATGTAGATGCATTTTACTACAAACTACAT
>JAJJWX010001986.1:0-22923 GCA_023529315.1 Papaver bracteatum
TTTGGGCCATCGTATATTCTGAAGTTAAAATAAATAACTTATCCTCCGAATATGACATGTTCATAACCACTCACGCCATGGCTCTAGGTGGTTCCAAATGCCATGTAAGGATGGTGAGATGATATATTCGGAGGTTTTCTAATTTTGTTTACGTCCGAATATTACTAGTTCGAAACGAGAGAAATCTTCATTTTTTCAAAATTCTGAATTTTGGGCCATCGTATATTCGGAAGTTAAAATAAATAACTTATCCTCCGAATATGACATGTTCATAACCACTCATGCCATGGATCTAGGTGGTTCCAAATGCCATGTAAGGATGGCGAGCTGATACATTCGGAGGTTTGATAATTTTGTTTACGTCCAAATATTATTAGTTCGAAACGAGAGAAATCTTCATTTTTTCAAAATTCTGAATTTTGGGCAATCGTATATTCGGAAGTTAAAATAAATAACTTATCCTCCAAATATGACATGTTCATAACCACTCACGCCATGGCTCTAGGTGGTTCCAAATGCCATGTAAGGATGGCGAGCTAATACATTCGGAGGTTTGATAATTTTGTTTACGTCCGAATATTACTAGTTCGAAACGAGAGAAATCTTCATTTTTTTCAAAATTCTGAATTTTGGGACATCGTATATTCAGAAGTTAAAATAAATAATTTATCCTCCGAATATGACATGTTCATAACCACTCACGCCATGGCTCTAGGTGGTTCCAAATGCCATGTAAGGATGGAGAGCTGATACATTCGGAGGTTTGATAATTTTGTTTACGTCCGAATATTACTAGTTCGAAACGAGAGAAATCATCATTTTTTCAAAATTCTGAATTTTGGGCCATCGTATATTCGGAAGTTAAAATAAATAACTTATCCTCCGAATATGACATGTTCATAACCACTCACGCCATGGCTCTAGGTGGTTCCAAATGCCATGTAAGGATGGCGAGATGATACATTCGGAGGTTTTATAATTTTGTTTACGTCCGAATATTACTAGTTCGAAACGAGAGAAATCTTCATTTTTTTCAAAATTTTGAATTTTGGGCCATCGTATATTCGGAAGTTAAAATAAATAACTTATCCTCCGAATATGACATGTTCATAACCACTCACGCCATGGCTCTAGGTGGTTCCAAATGCCATGTAAGGATGGCGAGATGATACATTCAGAGGTTTGATAATTTTGTTTACGTCCGAATATTACTAGTTCGAAACGAGAGAAATCTTCATTTTTTCAAAATTCTGAATTTTGGGCCATCATATATTCGGAAGTTAAAATAAATAACTTATCATCCGAATATGACATGTTCATAACCACTCACGCCATGGCTCTAGGTGGTTCCAAATGCCATGTAAGGATGGCGAGCTGATACATTCGGAGGTTTGATAATTTTGTTTACGTCCGAATATTACTAGTTCGAAACGAGAGAAATCTTCATTTTTCCTAAATTCTGAATTTTGGGCCATCGTATATTCGGAAGTTAAAATAAATAACTTATCCTCCGAATATGACATTTTCGGAGGTTTCGGTGGCATTTTTTACTTCCGATTATGGAATTTCTAATGTGCTGATGATTCACATGCTGCGTACACTCGTTTTACACCTATCATAAACGGCCATATTTTCAAAAAAAATAGTCGTTGGAACACATAACCTATATAAGGAGGGTATATCTTCACCTATATGCAACAAAAATACATTTTAACTCTCTCCAACATCAAATAAATCATCTTCAACATAATGGCCTAACCATTCATTAATCCTACGGAGTTCACGATTGAAGAAGATTTATCTTTATGTAGGCGCTATGTTCAATTATATCCGAGACGGGGCGAAGAACGTAGGAAAGGAGGTGTAAAGTGTATGAGTTATTTGTTTAGAGTTCACGAAAAAATTTGTGTCGACACCGAAAACCCAAATAACCGTCACTCGGCTGATCTTTTCTGCCGAATTGGTTCAATAAACGAACACATCCAACAATTCGTCCATTTAACTTATCTTGTGAATCAATATCGATTGAGGGGTGAAACTAATGATGAGGTGATAGAACGATCTCTCGAGGAATGGCGGAGATGGAAAAGATCAAACTTCCGTTTCGAAGCCCATTTCAGAATCCTTAAGGCGATGGACAGATTTAATCCGTTTAGGGCACCTGAAAGACGTCCACAAATCTAGTCGAAGTATAATCGTTAAGGCGATGGAATTGTCGAAGTATAATCGTTACATCATATTATGATATTCAAAATTTTAAAAAAATCGGTAGTTAGTCTGTTATTTAACCTACCGAATATGTTGGAATCGGAAACTAATATGTCTAGCAATGTACCGATTATACTACAACGGATACTTATTTTTTTTTAAAAGAGCTGTGCCTCAAAATGCACACACAATCGGTACTAAAAAAAAATTCCTACCGAATATTCAGTAAAATAAAACAACAGATTCCTGAGTTCAAAATGCATAGAATCGGTGGTATGAAAAAACCATTTACGTCTGAATCTTATATTAGGCGGTTAAATGTGTAACATCTACTACCGATTATCGTGAATTATTGATGGCACGTTGTATGTTGTACCTGTTCACTCTTTCCCTGCCTCACCTAACGGCCATATTTTCAAAAATAAAGCCGTTTGAACTTTAATCTATATAAGGAGGGTAACCTCTTCTCATTGAGGCACCAAACTACACACATCTATATTCTTCTAACTATTATTTTGTTGTACCACTCAATTTCATATTACAATCATGTCAAACTTTGACGTAGCTGAAGATTTGGCCATTGTGAAAACATGGTACCAAGAAACTAGACGTGAAGATGTCATTGCCGGAAGGTTAACAACCGAAATCTTTTGGGGGAGAGTGTATAGGCAATTTGTCCGAGAATATGGAAATCCAAAGTGAAGATCCCTCCAACAAGTTCATGATCGTTTCCGACTTATCCAAAAAGGGGTGAACGATTACATAACGATACAAAAGTGGATCTTTAACAATATCCACTTAAGCTTGTCGATCCAACAATTTGTAAGTATTTGCATACGAAACTATACGAACTTAGCATATCGTCTTTATAGTTTATACGAACTATGCATTTTATTATAGTTTGTTTTGGTTTATGTAGGAGACACTCGCAAAAAGGCACTACTTAGAGGAAAAAGGAGAAGAATTCACGTATGATGGAAGTTATGAATTCTTGAAGGCCGTGGCCACAGTATAGAGTTTGGCACAATTTTCCTAAATTATTGTCTGAAATATGTTATATTCGGTAGTTATTATGTTGTTTAGTCTACCGATTCTGTTATAATAGGTAGTTATTATGTTATTTAATCTACCGATTCTGATAATATTTTCAAAGTTCCAATGTCAGAGTTACAATCGTAAGTTTTTATATTTTATAATCTACCGAACACAGAAGTGTTCCAATTTTTTCAAGTTCTGAGTTCAAAATGATTACAATCGGTAATTTGGTGAAATACAAAACCCTCTGAATCTAACATTCGGTCAAAAAGTGTCTAACATTTTCTACCGATTATATCACATATCTTCAATGGATTTTATAAAAAAAAATTGTAAAAAAAAACTGGTTCAAAATACTTCTTTTAAACATAATGGACAGACTAATCATCATCATCTTCTTCAATCAGTTCGAGTAATCCGGCGGGAAAGTTATTCTTCACGACACGATCCCAATCAATCATGTTGGGCTCATATTGTTTCACCCAATCCTTGCAATGGTTCATTGGAAAGTAATCGTGCCACTTACTCAACGGTGGTAACGGACAATCTTTCTTTACCCTTAATCCGATAAAATGCATTTCATTCACAAACGCCATAATGATTCTTCTATCTTTAACCGACTCATCACACACCGTTGTTGTGGGTGAAACGTCATACTAGGTCCATACTTCGGAGGAACAAAAAAAATGTACCACACAATTCAAAGCCGCCGCTAGGAGATATCCACATTTAGGCATTGTCATCCAATACTTGTATCCGATTGTCTTCAATCCCTTTCGGCACTTTATGCGCGCAACTAAATCTTTGAACTCACATTCTTTGTCGTATCTATCTCCTCGCCTTATCATCTCCATATAGAAATCATTGTCCTTCATTAGTTGAACCATTATCTTATTTCTTAAATATTGGCATTGGGTGACGTGTTCGATAACCGCCTCTCTAAAGTAACCCATTTGTTCCGTAGCGACGTGAAATCCACAATTTCCATCCCCATCAACCTAGTCAGTGGACAAAACAAATGGAACAATGAGTGGAGGGAGTTGTTCCAAATACTCTTCGACAATTGTATACGTGGTTCAATTTGGTTTTCCATAAAGATCCCTAGGGCAACAAAGACTACCATACTTCTCTTTTATAGTCACCATTTCTATTAGTTTTGTTTGTTGCAAGTCGCTCATTTGATCAACAACAATAGAGCTAGCTTGGATCTCCACTAACACAACTTCTTCCACCACCTCAGATTTACTTGCTTTAGAAGGCTCCGTAGAGACCTTTGGTTTCACTTTTAGTGCGGTTGGTCCACTTTGATCATTTCTTGGACGACATCTTTTCTTAGGTTCCGGCTCATCTTCATAATCGGCTTCCAAACGCTCGGCCCTACACAATATTCTTTTATTAGACAAATACACCTTCAACTCTTTTCTTTGGATGGTCCTCGACACTTCGGTGTTGGGCCTACCGGCCCCCTTTTGTTTAATAGGTTCATCAACTTCCCGTAAACAAGGGTGAAGGTCTTCCTCCAAATTGTGCATCAATATTTGATTTTTGGTGCCATTTGATGTAGCGTAACACTGAGCTATTCGTGCACACAATTCAGACTCAAAGAAAGACGGACCATCAACTACCGGGGTGCTTGGAGTAAAATTTAATTTCTTCTAAAATGGATGAATATCATTGATGTCAATCACTTCAACATACATGCCCAACTTATGACGACACGGGAGTCCAATACCCATCATATCCTTGCAAACACAAACCGTATTCTCGTCATCGTGAGCTTTATAAAAATGGAGTTGTTTCATCATGTGATTTATTGCCCATCTTGAAACTTTATGAACAATGCCCCTTAGAAGCAATATTTCCTTAGAATTTTCTGTTGGGAATTGGTGTACACTAAATTTCATACTGGTTCTAATCTTTATGAGATCATGGTTGGTGTATTCATGGATTGCTTCTTGAATCGACACAACTACATTTTGACTTCCAAGTAGTATAGTCTTTAATCGGCCATGAGACCCCTCCGCAATGCTTGTCGCTTCGTTCTTGAAGTTATGAACTTCATATGTCCATGCAAAGACAAACCTCTCCTTAATCGGTAACCATTGTTTTTTACAATACTCAACGGGTTTTGGATAGTTCGTGCCATATTCATCCTCAAATTTCTTCAAGTTAGCTTCGTAAATTTCCTCGGTCATTGACCAAACAATCTTGTCCCATGCTTTCAAAAACATTCTCCAAATCATTCCATCCTCCGTCCATTTTTCATCAAATAACCGTTTCTCTTCCTCTCGTTCTTCCATGATTAATTTACTAATGCGCTCATCCTCTTCCTTCGACCTCTTCGTACCCTTCCTTGGTTTTTTAGCTTGGAAATGATGATGGCAATTGGATTTGAGGTTTTGTTGAATGTGCCAAGTACATTGCAAGTTTAGGGATTTCAGGAAACACTACCGCTATTGCATGCATTAGGGCTTGATCGTTATCCGTTACAATAACCCTTGGAAAATCATCACCATTATAAATGGACCTCAACGTCTCCAACATCCAAATGAAACTCACATTGTTCTCATGATCCATTAAACCCCATGCAACCGTAAATGTGTTTTTGTCCGAAGTGTGGCAAGCAATATTTAACAACGGCATGTTATATTTGTTTGTCTTATAAGTGGCATCTATCAACAAAATTTGATGAAAGCAGTGGGCCAATTGGATCATTTCGGGATGTGCCAAGAAAATACGAACCACTTTACCATCCTTTTCTTCCCTTCTCAACATGTAGTCATGTAACTCTGCTAACCACTCCGATTTTTGCATGACTGTTCTACCATCCCATTCTGTTCTTTTGATCGTAGCTAGGGCTGACTTAATTGTAGACAAAGAAGAAAAGTTGTTGGGGTCGTTCGCCTTTATTTTACTTAAGATCGCACTCGCTTTTTGGATCCTCATTGACTTCACCGTCTCCATTTCTCTTGGTTTTAGCTTGGCAACCATTACATGTCCAAGTAGAGTATCCGAATCATCGTGGTTATGACAACCATTATCAACTTTATACATTTTCCACTCTAAACCTTCCTTACCTTCGGGATTATAGAATACAATCTTGAAAGGACAACCGATTTTCTTTGTATTGCTTCGGTATTTCCTCTGCGTTTTCCTTACGTACTTACTATTCTTTCCCTCATGACTTTTTCGCTTTCCACCACGCTCACAAATCATTTCCATTCGAGTATCACCCACATGATTGTTTTGAATTACAACGCACATGTTGTCTTTTGCCTTGCTCATAAGCCATTCCTTTGCCTCATCCTTACTTCCAAACGACTAAACACGAATATAACAAAACAAATATCATAAGTATAAGCATTTAACATACATATTTGAAAAATAATAATAATAGTATTGAGTATACCAAATCGTTTGCATAGTCTAGGGAAGTATCGGGCCTCAAATAGAAATCATCAACCCACGCTACAACATCCTGCAAAAGGAAGCAACATGTTTTACATTCACAATCGGAAGACATTGTGTAAGTTTTACAACTGATTATAATATAATCGGATGAATATTGTGTCCAAATAACTACCGATTGTAATTGAAAGATTTAGACAGTCTCCTGAGTACAAAAACAATCATAATCGAGAAAAAGTATATCTGGTAATACCTCCGAATATAAAAAAAATCGGAAGGTAAAGTAATAAATATTCCTCCGATTTTAACAGAAGAATTACAATTTTTACAAGTTTGCGAGAATTTGAATTTGGGGCCAAAGATATATTCGGTAGTTATATAAAATTATAATACTACCGAATGTAAAAGATAAGAATTACGGAGTTTCATAATTTTGAGGATTTCATTTTTGGGGCCATTCGGTAGTAAATGTACTATATTGATTACCGAATGTAGATATTTTGGAAAATCAATTTGGGGGTTTTCAAATATTCGGTAGTAATATACATTCTTTAAACTGCCGAATGTAAATATTTGGTATTCAGGAGGTTCTATTCGGTAGACATTTGGATACATTATCTACCGATTCTGGGTAGTTCATGGCGTTAAATGCATGCATTAATCGAGTTTTCTCGTTTAAAAACTCATACAAACGCATACAAAGTGGGTTATGAGTTTCTTAACACAATACATGTGTGTTAGATGCATCGTTAGCTTCGATCTCGGTTGATTCTCCGGTTTCCTCCATGAAAGCATCATCTAAGGTTTCGTCTCCACAAAAGTTTGGATCATTCAACATATACCCCAAATCGTCTTCTCTAAACGGTCGTGATCCTTCAACATTATGTTCTTCACGATCATTCTCACCTTCTTCTCATATCCATCCATTTTTGTTGCCTATTTCTAAAAAAAATGGGTTTTTCACTATTTTCCTTCTTCTTCTTCTTCTCTAGAACTATAAAATGAAAACAAATGAAGAAAATGAAACAAATTTCTTTCAAATACTACAACGTCTACAATCGGACGATAGTTGTTTTTTTTTACTACCGAATTAATTCGGTAGATAAAGATCCTTATTTATCAACCGATTTTGTGAGGGCAATTTTGCCATTACGAATTACGCGATAAGGGGTGGGTTCGTTTTACCTTTGGGTGATCCTATTTTGTTTTATTATTGGCCCCTAAATCTTTTTTGTTGGCCTCTAAAAACGCGAGTAAAAATAAAGACCAGGTTTTTGGTATCTAACAAAACCCATACAATATAGTATCAAAAAAAGTAATACTATATGTGTGCAACAGATAAAGTTTGTCTTCCTTGCTGCATCATAAAACATGCACACAGATCACAAAATCCAAGAGAAACAACAACGTGGACTGCCTTGCTATAAAGAGACGCACACAAGTTTTCCTATCTTATAGAAACAACATCACCATCCTACTCAAATACATGCAAACAAAAGTAAAAATGTCCCAGTGATTAAAAAGTTGAATCGTGATCCGGTAGGTGCCACTTTTCCAAGGAGTACCGATCTGTTTATTTATCACAAGGAAATAGTTAGACACTTTAAAAACAATGACCGAACAAACAGAGGAATTAAAGTAATTCTCTTGAAAGATAAGAAAAATAATTCAAAGTTTCCTCTGGAAAAATCAAAATAAATATATGATCAACAACACTTTTATCCTCTGTTTTTGGAAGGATTGAAACATAGAGTACGTGATTTACCTGACGGATCCCATGCCAGTGAATAGCAACATTCTCAGTTAACAAACTGCTTTTCAGTTCAACAATGATTGTATCTCCCTGTTGTGCTATGAAACCAGGATTTCTCCCATCAAAAGCCAATATTAACTTCTTAGAACTTCCAGTTGACTGATACTTCACTTCCAATTTGAAATGAGAAGCTTGAGCTTCAACTGCTGATGATGTTATCAATATATCACCATTACAAATAAACCAAATGATATAATGTTCATAGAACAAACCCATTAAAGAATGACACTGAGATGAGTTGTCGCAGAAGAAGAAAAGTGGTGAAGGTTTGAATTGTGGGGTGCTTGGGGATGAATTTATAGGAGAGGTTAAAAACAGGGGTACCCTAAAAACAGTTCTGGATCGATAAAATATGTTCAAAAGCTCAACAATGTGTTGGGTCCTACGAAACACAGAAACTCGATCTAGTTAAAGGTAATATGGGTTGGGTCTTACGAAACACAGAAACTCGATCTGTTAAAGGTAATATGGGTCAGTAATGCTTATTGAGTTGGGTCCCACGAAACGCATAAACTCAATGTACTTAAAGGTAATATGGGTTGGGTCCTACGATCGATAAAATATGTTCAAACGCTCAACAGGTTAGTTAAAGGTAGGGGTGTGCAACCAAACCGTAAAAGTTGCGGTTTTGGGGTCACCCGCAACCAAACCGTAAAAGTTGCGGTTTTGGAAAATCAAACCGTGTCCGGTCCAATCACCCGCGGTTTTTTCATCCGTGGATCAGCGGATGATATGGTCCGGTTGCGGATCAACCGCGGATTTACTCAAGAAAAAAAAAGTAAACTATCTAAAAAATTTAAAACAAAAGAGTACTGTGTTTTTTTTTATGGAAACGAAAAAATACTAATTCATGAAACAAAAGAAGGTAAAATATCAAATGCAACAAGTCTTGTGCCAAGCTAATGGAAATTATGCTGCAAAAAAGAGCCCTTGGATGAGTACTAGTTCATTCAATCCATAATTGATATGTCAGGAATTTCTTTCAAGATTTCTTACGCATCTATAAAATGAGAAGGAATGTTTGCAATTAGATAACATTGAATTGTGATCATACAAAGAATACCAATTAGGACTGACTCAATGTAATTAATGAATCACACAGACGGAAGCATAAAATCAAAAAAATGAATAACACAGACGGAAGCATAAAAGAATATGTCGATATTTGCATTTCAATCTGAAGTGTACACCTTCCCCCAAAAGGTTTTAAAAGGAAGCAAAAGCCATATATCATTCTGACAATTAAAACCTGGTGTATGAAGTATATACATTGCATCACCAATTGAGTTCGAATTTGGAACTTTTTTTTTCCTTCAGGACCTATTCCGTCTGGATCCGACTAAATCACCAAAAGGTATCATGCATTTTCACCTGGATTTTTGCTCTACGTACTACATAATAAATCATATCATGAGTTTGGATCTAATTGAAATGCCTTAGAGTAAGAATGGAACAGACAAGAAAGTGAGAAACCAATAACAAAGAAACCCACTTTTGAGAAAAATAAAACAGATCAAAAAGATATTGCAAATAAAAATACGACATGAACATATTATGAAACCCAATAAGATCAAATTGTTGAAACAATTGAAGCAAAAGTATTACCTCTATCTAATTAGGAGCAGTTTGGGTTTACCTGATTAGTGAATAGACTTAAATCACAGAAGAATCTTGCAAAAATCTTGCTTCACATATCGTTTCAGTAGGAATCATGGAACTGGAAGAGAGACAGTACTCACACTCTCACAGGAGGGTTAATCGATTTAGGTTTCTAAATTTCTCTCGGATAAAGAAGTTTATATATAAAACCCAAACTTCCAATATTATCCTTATTAATTTTAATAAATACCTTGACTACCCTACGGTTGCGGTTAAAACCGCGGTTCTACGAATCCAACCGCAACCAAACCGCTAAACCTTGCGGATTTGAAAACTTAACCGTGTCCGGTCCGTAGCCTCTTGCGGTTTGGTTTTCACCCGCAATTTTGTGCACGGTTACGGGTGAAAACCGCGGTTCCGGTTTTTTTGCACACCCCTAGTTAAAGGTAATATGGATTATTTCAATTTTTCGGTTCGGTCAAATTCGACCTATTTATCCCCACACCCCTAGGAGCAAATTCTGTCTATCCATTAACTTCGAATTGAAGATATCCTAGAAGACCGCACGTGCCTACGCACGTGCATAAAAATGGGTCCTTTTTAACCCAAGAACATGAACTGGGGTCCTTTCTACTAAATAGAAAATTTTATTTGATAACAACCTAAATTACTAATATACCCTCTTTATATTTTCAGGACACTTTTTCCTTAGGTAAAATACAGGGGCAAAATGGGAAAACATAAATTGCAGCTTCACCCCCTACAGTAAGGGGGGTTGGATTTATATAATGGTATAGATATATACAGGGTCGTACCTAGTAGCAGCCGCTTAGGGCCAGATGACAGGGGTTTTTTTTTTTTTTTTTTGCAGCAGTAGTATACTAACTAGATTTATGCCCGTGCTGCGCATCGGCCATCTTTTTCTTTTAACCATATTTTTGTTTTAGTATGATGTGGTTTTGCCCCGTCGTGATGCATTTTGATTTGGTGTGGCTCGGCTCGGCATCGCCCCGTCCGGATTGCATTTTTTATTTGATGTGGCTCGGCTTCTCCTCGCCTGTCCAGATGCATTTTTGACTTGGTGTGGCTCGGCCTCACCCCCATCACTTAGGATTTTTGATTTGGTATGGCTCGGCTTCGCCTCGCCCTGTTCAGATGCATTTTTGACTTGGTGTCGCGCGACTTTGCCTTGCCCCATTTTGTTGCGTGATTCTTATGCAGTAAACCTTGAATTTGGTGTGGCATGGCGATGCAGTATGGCTTTGTGCATATACAATTAAGCTGACTAAGAAATGAAAAGAAGCCGATTCTAATATCCGATATGTCGGATTAAATCCTATAGATGCCGGATTTTCAGAAACGGATATCGGACTTCGGTTATTTGTTGTCAGCCCTACACAAAGTAGAGGGAAGAATAGATAGAGATTTTTATTAATCTGTGCATATGGAATACAATGTTTAAGCCTTTATTTATATAGATAGAAGACTTGGTGTCCAAGATATGTAAACCCCAAACTTAGACATGAAGGGCATCTTAGTAAATAAACAATAGTTTATCTCCCACCCCTTTAATGAGCGCAAGAGAATTGAAAAGTCAACAACCTAACTAACGTTAGCCTTTGGATCTCCTATCATTAAAACTGGACCATTAGATAACAGCAACGAAATTCCGTGTGACTTTTCTTCGTTACTTCCCGAAAATGCCCTCCATCTATTATTCTACAACGCAACTCCACTCTTTTCCTTTCTTTTCAGTATTACTCTTCATCATTACCATCGCCACCAGCAAATATCATCCCCACCACTATTATCATCACCGGAAACACCATCATCCCTGCCACTACCAGCAACACCAACATCTACCACCGCTTTCTCATTTGACCTCTTCCTCAATTTCAATTTCTCAATTTTTTTGATTACTTTCGTTCACCCCCAACATCCTCCTCAGCCGCTACCACCACTACCATCACAACCAGCAACACCAATTTACTTCATCTACGATAGTTTCATCTTTCCCAATTTCGACTATAGATTTCAATTTCACTAGTTTTGCATTTCAATTCATACAATTTAATTTCAATTGAAACGGGTATGAAACAATTTGGTGAACAAAAGAATTTCAATTGATATCCCCCCCTCTTAAAACGGGTACGTTCTTTTTCCCCAATTTCGATTTCAGTTAAAACCTAGAGACTCCTCTGATTTTTAGTTTTGGGTGTGGGATGAATCTCATTGTATTAAAAGAAAGAAAAAAATTACGTTTTTGAACATGCATGTTTGTGTAAATGCCTAAAAGAAAAACATTGTATTATACTGTATACAGGTTATTATTTCATACCCTTATCAATTCAAATGTTATGTTTAGAATCACATTAGTTTTGCTTGCAGCTGCAGGCTGTATCATTATAGCTGTGGTGTAGTAAATTATAAAATAGGGACATATTTTGGTTACTAATGACGTATCAGGTACTTAGTAGTGTTTATGCAGATACATTGAGTTTTGGTAACTTAATGTAAAGGGGAATATATAATTCTTCAGTGTTGCTGGATAAAAGGGTATAATTCTCCCAAAGGTTGTGACTAGATGTGTACGGCAACATGATTGGGTATTCATCCCTGATGTACCAAGCGATTCCTTTTTGCTTGGAAATTTTTAGCGTATAAGCATTTGTTTAGTAGTCTCTTAGTCCCTTCTTAATGTTGTGGACAATATTGCCTCACACAATTGGTAATTCTTACTGCATGATTTTATAACTATAATAGGTCAATTGGAGAGTCCTCAATCTACTTATGGAAGCAACAATAGAAGGAGAGCATTATTGCAGGGATGTAAGATTTTAACAAATCTTAACAATTCTATTCTTATTAAAAATGACATAGTGTAACAATGTCAACGATCATGAGCTGCGTGCTCCTCTGTTTCAGAATGTTTGTATCTTCAGAAGGTTAGCCTCTCAAAGCTTGCCAACTGTATTGTATTTCCGTTGTAAATTGTGTTATAACTTATCGAGTATATTATGTTTAACAGAAAACTAGATACACTATGTCGGTTACGCTCATGGTGGAAGTTAACTTCACTAAATGTTTTGGAGTTAGTTGTTCTTTAGGTTTACTTTCGAATATTGTACAAAACTGTGAGGAAATATCATCTTGGTATCATTTTGGGCCTTCTTTGATTTGACAAGAATTTGGTGTACTTTAGACTTAAATATGTGGAAAGTGCCAAGGTTTCTGTGCTGAACTTCAATGTTTTGTATGATATTCATTTTGTTTAGATCTATAAACACTGTCAAACTAAAAGTAGCTATGAGTCAATGGAGAACATACATAAGTTTTTTATCTACTCAGATGGAGAAAACGCCATCTTTCATGAACCACACCCACAAGCAATTATGCTTCAGAAGGATGGTTTATAAGACAATTGAAAATTAATACATTTTATCTCCGGACTCTAATTAAATTAGATTAACTTCAAATATTATTTTCTTTAATTTTATGAATTTTATTGTTGTTTCATAATATGTTTGGGTGTAGCATGTCACATGTTTGGGACCATGGAAAATGCATATGAAAATAAAGATTGTTTGATGACGTGCAACGCACGTGCACTCTACTTGTAACAATAATAATAATGTTGGTGCCAAAAATCAACTTTGATGTAGGTCCATAAAAATGTAAGTGATATATGGGCACAATTTTTAGGAAACAAAAATATGTAACTAGAGTAGACAATATAAACACATATGAACCATCATTTGGGGCATACATGAAAATTTTGGGGCATATTGAATAAGATAAAAACATGGCATATTGAAAATTTTGGGGCATAGTGAACCAAAACTCATTTAAGAGTTGCTTGATTTTATATGACTTTAGTCAACTTCGTATAGGTTAGGTTGAAAGTATTAGGGTGAGACATTACAAGTATTACGAAGACTTGAAGATGTGAAGAAGTGCGGATCTACAACGACAACATCATCCTTCCACTTGAGGTTAGTGATATTTGACTTGAACTGCTACATTCACTAACGTATCTTTCAAGTCGTGCATATTGAAAACATAAAACTATGAAGCATGAACACTCTAGATAGACGTAGTATTAAGGAATACAATATGAAGTTTCTTGCTTAACCATTAAACTTTGTATATAAGATATCGACATAATCGTATGAATGCTATTGTGATTATGTATGAGTATGAGGTGAGGATTTCATCCTAGGAAATAAATTTTTTACATGTGTTTTAAGGAAGTAAGTTCATGATATGTATTGTGAACCGAAAAGGAAATCGCCAGGCATTATTGGGGCTGTTCTGTTCTTCATTGCATATCTTATGAACGACCAATATGTGTGATTAGTATAACCGCTCACGACATGTTTGTGTTCTTGGTAAATCTATTTACATGAGGCCTAACTTATGTATTGGTATGACTCTTGTTATTGAAACCAATCTTAAGTAATCACCTGGGGTATGATCGGGTTGTGTATGTCTGAACTTATTACTGGGAAGAGGGGAACCGTTCCTAGTAAGAGGTGCAGTGCATCACAAGAGGGAACCGATCCTTGTATGTGTGCAGTAAGGTTTATGGAAGAAAGGGGAACCGATCCTATGAACATGTGCAACAAGTTTTTTGGAAGGGGGAACCGATCCTATGGACATGTGCAGTGCATACAAGTTAATATTTTCGGAAAAGATCATATTGAAAGCATTTGAAAGCATTTTTTGTTTTTATTTTTCAGATGAGCAAGTATTCTCAGTTAATATTTTCGGAAAAGATCCCTAGTATTTTGTCTCATGCTCAAAAAGTTTCTGACTGAAATGTTATTGATATGGGTAATTAGAACTCACCGTCTTGACTCTTCCACTAATTTTCTCTTTTTGAAATTTTTGTATCCAATGCTGGTTTGTTTGCTAGAACCAGCATAGATTTAACTATAAATGTTAGATCTACATCACTTTTAGGGTTGCACAAACCTGACCTAACCCTATCCGTCGATGGATGTACAGTGGGTCAACTATGGCTTTGACCTTTTGAGGTTGAATTTTAGCTTCTTTTTTTTTAATTATTATTAAATTGACATAAATTTATTAATCATAAGAGGAAAATTACAATATTAGATAATATCCTGGCAACAAGCTGAGCCTCAATCCATTTTTGAATGACAACTCCAATCCTATGGAAAGAAAATCCCCTACTATGACGTTCGCATCATGACTAGCCATGTAATTGCGCAGTCTTTTCAGAAACTCTATAGTACCACTTCCCAACTCACTTAAAGTGGTAAAAGCAAGCACACCAAAACCAAAGCCCTGAGTTGTACACTTCTCTAAATATTTGGTTGTTTTTCGATCAACAGCTTTACCAATTTCCTGTCCAGGAACAAGAGCACGTACCCAACACCTGTGAAAGGAGAAACACACGTGATATCCATACACACATCGCGACCATTAATCCAGTTGTATATTAAAATATCTGCATGTCTCAAGGCCAGGCCGGTGTCTGAGAGGAACCCTAAATCCCCCTCCTTCCTAGCTGGGAGACCCGCACGATAACAAATATCAAACATCTTTTGCTTTTTTCTCCATAATAGCTTGCCTAATTTTATTTAGAGCATTATCCTCAGCGTGTTTCTTTTTTCCAAGGCATGATCCATAGCTGCAGCCAATTTTTTCGCCTCTTTTCTAGATTTTCCAAATTCTTAAAAGGCCAACTCCTCTGCCAAAACTTGAGCATCTGAGCTTTTGTCTATATACTTATCTACAAATGCATCAACTTCATCATGAGTAATATATATTAGCGATATTTGTTGTTGTCAACTTAACTTTTAGCATCATCTAGTAAAGCCTAGGCTTTAGACATTTCATCTTCTAATTGCTTGGTTTGAACAAGCTTATTATCAACCTATTTTTCTGCACCATTACTTTCATTATTTCCAGACTTCTTGTTGCCGTTATTTCCATCATCCACTGGTTAACCTTCATTACTATTTAAATTTTGTGAGAAATTCCAGCACATACTTATTTCTAACAGTGTCCTTTTCAACTGCAGCTTCTTATTTCTTTTTTGTCATCATATATCAAAATTCTGCACTCTGATTTTACATGCCCAACAACTTCACATTTTCGTTACATCACATTCTCTCATAGGGTTCATTGTTTTCTCACTTGGGTATAATGGCCACCACCACCACCTTAACAACTAGTGAGGGGTAATTAGGACAAAACTCAAGTATTTATGACAAAACTCATACTATCTTTTGTAGGGCGGAGAAATGCACTTTTGTAGACACTAATTAGTTGTGATGATTTTGTTAAACCAATAAGAAGAGGTCAGGTAAAAATTCTGTAAAACACCCTTTCCATAATGATAAGCCTAAGTAAAATAGGTGCTTGGACACTGTGTCCTCTTATGCTAGTCTTAGAGCGTCTGCAACGGATGACCAAGAGTAAAAATTTGGTCTGCAGCAGAGGCGTAGTGGGACGGAGTAAAGACTAAATCGAAGACCATACCAAATTTCCAGATCAAATTTGGTCTGCGACCAAGACTAAACTTAATTTTAGTCGGGCGTTTATATAAAGTGCGCTTCTCAACATGCATTTGTAAAGTCTCCGATTGACGTCAAGCGTTGGTAATGTCTGCGTCCCGCACTCGGGCGTAGATAAAAAGTACGCCCCAACTGGGCGTTTGTATAATGTGCGCTTCATCGGGCGTAGGTGAAGATAACGCCTCTCGAGGCGTACATATAATGTCTTGAGTGAGGCGGTTTTATAGTCACGCCTATCGAGAGGCGTTATTATAGTTTACGCCGAGTGAGGCGTTGATAAACTCACGCGAGAGGCGTTGATAAAGTTCGCCTACGAGAGGCGTTAATAAAGTTCTTGACACTTTTTTTTTTTTTTTTCAATTTTATTACGATAATCTGGTTTTATACCGTTGGTAATTTTTCTAACTTTGAAGAAAATCGACCGTTTTAATTTTTTGAATCTTGTGTTTGAAAGATATTTTGGAACGTTGGGAATTTTAAAGATTTACTCGTGTATATATATATAGATGAATTCCTTCATCGTATTCCCACAACTATCTATCAGAACAATAACAAGAAAATATATCAGTATTATTTCCATTTTCCAATCATTTACAACTTTTACAGGGATTGCTACCAATGGCACCACGACCACGAAGAGAACCAGCAACACGAGCACCACGAGGTCCCAATTTTACGACATTTGAAGATGTAACGATGTGTAAAATTTATTTAGCAATATCTCAAGATCCGGGTGTTGGAACTGATCAATCAGCGGAGGCGTTGTGGACTCGTATCAAGGATGATATTGAAGTTCATTTACCGGATGCTCCAAAGCGGACATGGAGTTCATGGCAAAAACGATACCAAGAAATAAGTAAAGATGTGTCTTTGTTTTCTGCAAAAGAGGCAGAAGTGGATGGTGAATATCATACCGGATGGGGTCCGGAAACGAGGGTAAGTATTCTACATATTGCTAAACCATTATTTTATCATATTCAAACGCACCTAAACTTATAATTTTTTTTTAAAATGAACAGATTGAAGAAATAAAAAAGCGTTTTAAGGAATGCAACGATGGAAAAAAATTTATGCACGAAGAATGCTACCCAATTGTCATAGAAAATATAAAATACAATCGTCGATCGACTTTTGTATTCGATACGACGCACGATTTGGATAGTTATGAGAATAACGAGGTAGATGGGGATGGACGGCAAACAACAATTCCAGATGAGACCGGTACCTCAACGGATAAGGGTGACATAGAGAACACATATCTCAAATCAGTTGGGGAAAAAAGCAAAGAAAACGATTGAAGAAAACATGGAGAGAAAATCTAATGTCCAAGAGGAATTAATGGGAATAATTATTAAAGAACAACAAAATTTCAATACTCATTACCAAGCACAATCAAAATTCAAGATGGAACAAAGAGCAGCGAGTTTGCAGCTAAACAAGGAACAAGCGGCCAAAATATCCAAACAAACCGATGACGACGAATTTCGCATAATTATGATGGATCTTGAAAATTGGATGAGGTACAACAAGAGTACTTCAAACTTCGAAGTGGCGGACATAGGTCGTAATAGAAGAAACCAATCTTAATAGAAAATCATATTAGTAATTTAAAATAATATTTCAATTAATTAGTTATTATTAGTAGTATAAATGTTCATGTCATGAATAAAGTGAAATTGTTGTAAGGACTATCCATCGTCTAGGTATTTTGTCTGTTTTTTAATATTTCGTTGATGTAACCGGGATTGGTGTGGTTAAAGAGAATAAATATCATATTCAATTCTACTCTAACCAAGTAATGCATAAATCCATTTATTATTAGCGAAAGGTAAGATACAAATAAAATGCAAAATACAATTATTAATTCCCATATTCTAACCATAAATGTTTGATCAAGTCATCCCGCAAACGAATATGCGCATCTTTATTCTGCAATGCACGTCGGCGTTGCGCTGCTCTAATTTGGGAAAACTCGTCACTATTGCCTCTTAATATATTAACTGTGGTCTTGGGTTACTTCGTTGTTCATAAACATGTGGCCACCACCGGTTGACGCTCATCCTTGACTATCATATTATGTAAGATTATACAGGTTTTCATAATATAGGCAAGCACATCCGGGTTCCACATTCTTGCAGGTTGTTTGATGATTCCGAATTGTTGTTGTAGTACACCAAATCCCCCGTTCTACATCTTTTCTTGCCCCCTCTGCATCGATGTAAATAATACCTTCTTCCTACCGAATTTGGATGTTTAATGGCCATAATAATAGTAGGAATCTCGGGTAGATGCCATCACCTAGATAATACGGAATATCATATGAATGTCCGTTTACCTCGTAGCTCACCGGTGGTGCTTTACATTACAAGACTTCGAAAAACATATGAACGATTCATAACATTAATATCGTTGTTAGACCCGGGCATACCAAAAAATGCATGCCAAAACCATAGATCATACGATACCACCGCCTCCAAGACGATACTTTCGCTCCCCTTATATGCGGTGTAAGCCCCTGATTCTGCCGACGGATATTTATCCCATTTTCCAGTGCATGCAATCTAGCTACCGAGCATCCCGGAAATCCCGGTCTTTGTTCTCGCTTTAAGCAACAATTCAACATCACCAGCCGTTGGTTCACGCAAATATTCTTTCCCATACACATTAACAATCGTCTTACAAAACCTACGTGTTGCTTCCAAAATAGTGGATTCTCCTATGCGAAGTACTCATCTATTGCATCCGCCGCACATCCATAAGGTGACTTTTTGATGAGGGTTCAACCTAAAACTCCACATGCATCCGGCTTTTGAAGAAAATATCTTTAGTAACACCTTCGACTATTCGGTTAAACAATTGTCGACGCATCCTAAATATTCTTGGAAAACATTGGGTGGTTGGTTTGGGAACGGAGAAAAATAGTCGCTATATAGAAGTTCTGCTCCCGCCACACGATCTCTAGGTATTTTGATACGAGTTTGAGGCCATTTTGAATTGAAACCAGGACTCCCAAACTAACGGCCATGTTATTTTGCATAATTGCTATTGCATCGTCATCATCGGACGAATAAAAACTACTATTAGAAGAAGAAGAAGAAGAAGAAAACATAAGAGCAATAATGAGTCAGTATTCTCATGTTCTTCCATTACTGAAACGTAAGACTGAGATTGTGGTGGATACATTACAATGGCATCTTTCTTTAATTTATAACCAATATCCAAGAACATTATAATAGGATTAAAATATAAACTATTTTTCTAGTAATAGATTCTTTTTACCAAAAAGCAAAAGTCATTGGTAAAGTGACATGATATGACTAGACTCTGTACACACTTGCAGTAGACTTGAGTGGACTACTAAATGACTACTCGGTGATAGAAAAGTTTAGAAATGACTTATCATAAAGTATATTCAAATAAAATTAACCATTTTTCCTATCTGTATCCGAATGCGTGGCTCGGGGTGGCATAAAAGGCATCTATATTCTTGGAGTGGTATTGGCTGAAGAACCTGATCCTTGTGTCATACTTGTCCAAACTTGGGGTGGCATTGTTTGGGAAAACGAACCGTATCCAAGTTGGGGTTGTAAATTGAAGGGGTACGAAAAAGAGATAGTTGTTGTTGCAAATCCGTGTTTGAAGTGTTCAGCCTTTCTATTTCTGCTTCTTTCTCCAAAATAATGTCCACCCTCTCTTTAGTTTGTTTTAACGTAAACTCGTGGAATTGTTGAATAAAATCAGCATTTTCTTGAAATAAGGTGTAAGCATCATGCTGTAAATGCAAAATATAAATACATAAGAAAATTATAAAAATACAAAATTACAAAATATTTAATAAAATGGATATTGGTACACTTACGTGGGATAATAGGTGTGGAGGAGGGATAGGTACATGTTCAGCTGGTTGATCAATTGTGTTCGTATACACATCACCGACATACCCATATGTTTGGGCTTCCCAACAAGGATGAGTCACATAGTCTCTTAGTTAGTTACCTTTCTCCAAAGAATGTAAATATGTATCATAATCTTTGACAACTTGCACTATCTCTGTTACATCGACCTCACCTTCCCTTTTTAGGAGTTCTGCTTGTAAATTCCCAATATCACCAATAATTGTGTGTAGTTTTGTGGTAACAGCAAAAGTATAATGGTTTTGCCTCCAACACCGTTCTCCGAGGTACATGTTATGTTGCACAAATAGAAATATCATGCGTATGTTATTTACTAAATAATATCTCTTATTAACAAAATAAAATTTTATTATTAACTCACAATGCCCATGTACGAAAATATATATCTCGAGTCTGATATCCTCACAAAGTGCTTCCCATATCATATGCAAGGACTTCTCTGTATGATTCCCATGGGCGCCATGTCACTTGTTCAGCAGTAAGCTTACTCAGTAAATCCCTACAACGGAAAATATCATTTGTATTCTTCGGTACATTCCATTTAGAAGATACATGCCATTTAGAAGCTACAACAGATATTTGTTCTTCATTCAAGCGAGAAAAGTCAGGTCGACAAATGCCCAGGTATTCATACCCCCAAAACTACTCCATCAAAATAATTCAACAAGTTAATAACTTCTCAAAAAAATAAAGAACGACAGGGAGATCAAATATATGGATAAAGAAAATACCTCTAAGATTTGGAATGGACCACATAATGCCTTTTGTCTCCTCCCAGATAAACGGAGTGACGCATACAATTTAGAAAAAGCCGCACCACCCTAGTCAAACGTGGACACTATATCTAGATCTTCAAAAGCAGCTAACCATCCAACATCTATGTAGGTCTTTGCATTAGAAAAGAAAAAATGTCCCAACACACACATGAAAAAGGCTATTGCTACTCTATGAGACAAGTGCTATCATTTGGCGGCAACCAACTTGTCTTTTGAGAAAAAAGAGCTTAAATATTTAATTGTAATTGAATTTGAAACCCACGAAGGAGCTTTCGGACACGTCGTTACATCTTGGATATCTGGAAATAAATGCTCACGAACATATTCAAATTGGTACTTGCCAGAATTGTATGGAACCCAATCCCTTCACCAATACTAAACCCAGTCAACATGAACCAATCTAGGGGGTGAATCCCATCTCACCAAATGGGAAGTGAAAAGTGTTTGTTGTATCCCAAAACCGCTCAACAATATAATCAACCATCGAATGCTGGGTTTCACTACATTGTATGCTCAATAAACTTTGCCATCCCGCTTTTTCGATAATATATTTAGCTCTAGGACAATGTTGGGAAATAAATTGGTAGTGATGAATTACCTTTGCCAAACTTCCACGATGTTGATACTTCAATTGTTTCTCCCCTGAAAATGTGATGTCCTGGGTAGCGTGTGGTTTATCATCTTGCAAAGATAGGAAACCTCCCTAAACGGGGAATATCAACATCCTTTATTTTACCAGTAGAGATTAAGTTATAATCCTCTTCGGCTACACATTTTTGTTTCTTATTCGTCTTGACGCGACCACTGAACCGCGCTGTGAATCGGTTCAACATCTATGCACATTTACGAACACATAAGATAGATTCTATTTCAATAAAAATTAACCAACCATCGTTATTCCTAAATTTTATAAGTCCAACACCATTTATATTCCAAATACTATCACTCATTAACACAAAATATAATAATTCCAAATTATATTATTCCACAAACAAAAATTTAATCCTCACAGATGTATTTGAACATATCAAATCAAAATAAAATACCTAATAAAAAATCTATTTAATCACTTCAACATTTCACATACCATCACCAAACTGTGAATTGATTGTAACCCCATTTAAATTAGCTATTCTTCTATGTATCACACCAAATTAACAAAATCTCAATTTCAAAAAATAACTGCCCAAAAATTACAGTACCACAAATTTCAATATTTAACAACACAAAATATAATAGTTCATAACTTATAAACATAAAATAAAATAAAAAATAGAACTGTGTTATATGAATTTAAATGTGTGGTTTTGTGTAAACTTATAACTAGTTCATATAACATATATCAATAACCAAAATACGGGAACTATTTCAATAAGTAAATGGGGTTAAAATTTCAATAACCAAATAACTGGAACTGTTAATTCAAATTTCATATAACCAAATTTATAGAACTGTTTCTATAAATTAAAAAAAAAATTGACTTTTCAATAACCAAATTATAACCAGAGAAAACTTATAAAAACCAACCAATTTGGCAACAACATGATGAATGTAATATAAACAAATTAAAAACCAACAAATTTAAAAAAATAACATAACCCACATACTACCCAAATCAAATTACC